>JAOWBR010046296.1:296-15684 GCA_028571145.1 Dionaea muscipula
CATTACACGATACTATTACTATTCACTCTCTATTTTTCCATTCACTTAAAAAATCATTACACAATACTTTTACTATTTACTCTATTTCACAATTAACCATTGTGGATGCTGATAAAAATCTTAGAGATTTGTAGAGTAAAATAGTGAGAATTTTTTGAATATGAATACTGATTTTCTTAGATATATGGTGAACAAATGAAAAGAGAACAACGTCAATTTATACCTGCCATTTGAAATGTATCCCATAAATAAATACTATCCACTCCAGAGATTTCCTACTCCTGTTGATATACATCTGACATCTCTCAATCAGCTAAATGGGAAAATTCAAAAAGCATTTCCATGATTAATTCTGGCTAACGAGACATCTCCTCCTCAGCAAAGTGAAGTAGTCTTCTCAGCCTCAAAACAATATCACAGTGAAATGGGAGCGCGCTACGCCTCTCCAAATATGCAGGGCTAACAGTCATCCATGACAAAGCATGGAGCTCGGCTGCAAGAGATTCGAGAATCGTATGGGAATCGAGTTCGTAGTCTTTAGCTTCCAAAACTGAGCCGCCCCTTCCTCCTCCTCCCTGCTGCTGCTTGGAAACTTTAACAAGTTTTTCGCCGCCATAATAATCAATCAGACTGACGGAAAGAACCGAAGGCCATTCTTCTGTCATGTTGTTCGGACCAGCGTCTTTCTTGAGAGAAGGAACGGCCTTAGAAATCACAAATCCCGTTGAAAGGGGAATGGCGGAACCCCTGCTGTGGAGAAGGTGCGCCAAAGGTGGGGATTCAGCCGTCAGGCACGTAGGAAGCTGAAGAGGAGGTGAAGGAGACAGGAAACGCATACTCGGGGATGGAATTAGAATGTAGGATGAAGATGCTGATGCAAGGGTTCTAACAGGACTATAGCCTTCCAAGTAGCTCAGTGAACCACCACCACCTGTACCTGCAAGTAATAATCATGCATGCTTTAGCAAACATTGCAGCATAATGCTAGCTCCTTTATGCACAAGTAACCACTCTCTAAACAAATTAACCACTATAAAATCCAACACATAAAATGAAGTAGGGCAGAAACTGGGAGGCAAAAAAAAAGAGAGTGAGAAAATTGTGGATGACTCATCTCATCCTCCTCCCATTTACAAGTATCTTTATTTATCCCAAGCTGTCCAGGTTTGAAGATTTGATCAAAGTTATAATAAGCTGATAGAAATATGTATTCCATCAGGAACTGCAGCTTTAATTATTCCCCGTGCTGTATTGCAAGAGGTACAGTGTAACACAGTGCGCATTAGCAGATGAATAACTAACTATATGGACAGTTTATCTTGGATGGACCTTCATAACCGGGCCTTCCTCACCCAAAAATGTCAGTTTCTAGTGAACGGGATATTTGAATAGCCTTTTAGTGTGAGGATGATAATTCATCGTGCAGTGTTCTTCTATTCAACGGATAACATTGCAATTTCTTCTCAAATCAGGCAAAATTGCTCCACCAGAGCAAAATGGTATGGAAAAACTTCTCTAGGTAATAGGATATTGGTTTGGTTTTTCAACCTAACCAAATCAGGATAAGGGCAATCAAGTAAAATAGCCACTGGAAACCCAATTGGGTCTCACCTAAAACAGGGTGGGTCCAGAGCCAGCTTGTGTGTACAATTTCCAACAATGTCCAGTTGATATCCTCCATGCATAGCTTGTATGTAAACACATAATAAGCACAGAAACTTCCAAATTCAATACACAATTAGATGAATGACATCAACACAAAATTTTGATGACAAAGTGGATGGAAGGTGATGCAATTTACCTAGAGTAGCATCTGATTGGGAAACTAATTGCAAGGAGTGATCAAGTGATACAGTAACAAAGCTGATGCTCTGAACCCACTGGAGGAACCCCCTTGAGCCATCAGCTACAGCAGGTCCCATTAGCAGCTTTCTATTGGATTGCCCCAGTCCACCTTTGATGTATCCAGAGGACTTGGTACGAGGGCTGTACAAAGGGTTTGGTGAGGAAGGCAAGCTTCTCTCTATATCTTGCTGCCCATTGCTGCATGTGGACATCCCATCAGGGACAGCTCTTCGAAGTTGCACGGACCACTTCTTCACTTCTGAACCCCCAATCGAGTACAATGCTTTCTGCCACTCTGGTGTAGTAGACACAAAAACAGATGGCAATTGAGGATCAAAGGGGATAACAAATATGAAATGCTGCTCAAGCAACCAAAATGGAAAGTGCAAGTAAACATAAGAGTCATTGAGTCCATAAAGAAACGAGAAAGGAACTTACAACACAAGTCGCATGACCAAAAGAAAAAAAGAATGATGGACTGAGCAAATGGCCATGCGCTCAAATATTGTAGATGCCGTACTATATGTAATGCAGGTAATTTAAATTTCAAACATTATAACATTAATGTGCAAGGATAAGAGTGCATAGCAATACAAGTTTTACACCATCCACTGGTGTAGCCATGAATATCTTCACAGATGACAGTCCTATGACTAGTGGAGGGAACTCAAACTAAGGGTTCCAGTGTCTCAATACACCTAGTCTCTCTGAAGGGAAGTGAGATTAGGTGGCTCAACTTCAATGAGCCAACCTGAGAACAATTATGGGATGGGAGGCAGTAGAAGAAAGAAGAACCAACTAAAAAGGAGAGTGTTAATCCTGAATTCCTGATTAATGCAAGTTTGCTAACCCTGAGGAGATTGTTTTCTGGTAGTAAAACGTTGGATTCGTTTTGTCCCAACAAAGTCGCATACAAATGTGTTTATCTCCAATGGGGGCCAGGATGAAAGAAACACAAGTGGTTGCCTGGTTGCAAGGCGGATTTTTCTCAGGGAAGAAACTTATTATCCAAAGTATTGGAATGAACAAAACAGTGTAAGACAAAACCAACTGGACAAAAAACACACACATACACACACAAAAGATACTGTTGAAACAATGAAACCATTTTCTATCATGCATCAACTTTCAAACAAATTGGGAAAGAACTAAGAGAACTAAGAGATATTAGTGCACATGGTTCTATGTCTCTAAATGAACTAAAAGACAAGTGTTGCATTGAGCCAGATATTTTTACATACATAATAACAAGCTGCAATTTCAGATCAACTTTATATCCATGTTCAAAGATGCATCTCAAGCAGAGGAAATCAGAAAGCAACCAAACATGAGAATCACAACGTAATTACAGAAGCATCGGTAGCTGAGCAAACAGTGTGGATACATTTGTTCACGTGCACATAAAAGCAGACTAGTCTCAACCCTCAATGTTTTGGTACTTGGTAGGCTCCATATATCCCATCCAAGCTTTAGCTACAAGTTGATGTTGAACTTGGGTTCATAGATCATGAGAGTCTGTGGCATCCCATCCCATGCAAGAAAGTAAAGAACTTGATACTTTGACTAAAAGGCTTGCAGTTAACAAGTGCATTTCCCTTTTGGGATAGAAAAGGGAAAAGCCCAAAAGGTTTCTTTGGCAAGTGTTTCGACCGTGGACATTGCATTCTATTTATTGGAACAACCCAGTCTTGGTAGATCCAAAGTGGAAAGGGGGCAAAGTGCAACATTGGCTAGGAGGTGCAGAGATTGACAAGGCATTACAATCCATTGAGAACAAAAAGGAAAAATGGGTACCTTGGTATTCAAGCTCATAAAAGCAGCCAAGACGTGTGATAACAAAGTCTCTAGGCCGAATAATGACATCAGAAGAAGAGCAAGCCTGGAGTATCTGACAGCCTTGCTGGAGAACTTGGACAAAAAGGCTCTGCATACCTTTTGTGTCTTGCCTACCGCTAGTTCCACCAAAAGGGAATATGTGGGTGTCCAACAATTCTCCCCTGGAATCTGTCCAGACACACACCAGCCAACGCCAGTCCTCAGTCCAACCATAACAGCAATGAAGGCTAGGGGGAATTTTTTGAAGACCGGACGCACAGCTATCAATCTCTGTTCCATCTAGCTGAGAACTAGGCCCAGTATCCCCAGTAACTGTTGAAGAAGAAGCCTGAATCAAGCCTCCACTACTAAAATCATCAGGAGCTTGTGCTTGCTTGTTAGAGTCACAACTCACATTGCCAGTAAATGTAGGTGAAACACCATGCTCCACAGAACCCGGGTCAGCTAGAATAAACAGTGGCTCAAACATGTAATGGACAGCCTCTAGAAACTGAAAATCTACACCTCGGTTGGGATCAAAACTTGGTCCACCTGACCTTGACGTTTGCCACACATTGTCCCATCCTCCTGCTCGCAAACTAGAATCAAGATCACTTTCTCTAGGAAAAGCAGGACCTGGAATTCGAGAGGCGACGCAATCTTTCCAAGACCCAGGAAGGGTGTTAGGCATGTGCATCATGCTAGGATGAGATTTTCCAAACATCAATGACGACTGAGCCACATCATTTGAAAACCCTCGTGATAAACGCCGTGCCTTATTATATACAGTAAAAGCAATCTCCTTCAGAAGGATGAGTTCACCAAAAGGTGGGTTAGTAACCCTGAAAATGGCATCTAAAGTGACAATTTGTAGAACAAATTTAGGGATGCTAAACCCAGAAAGTGCGATGCTATTTGAAGTTGATGCTTCATCGACACCTGCTGAACAACTTAGTGCTTTCCAGACCTGACTGTGCAATGCGGACCTCCTATCACCATCACCAGAAAATATAGCTGATCCAACAGCAAAGGAAGATTCAATAAGAGTCCTCAAGACTGAATTTTGGTCTGGAAAGGGACACACCACATAGATCACCTGCTTTAGAACAGCAATAAACAAAGGAGTCATATTTACCTTATTCACAGGTGCCATCATTTGAAACGCATGCCTCGTCTTACTGTTGACACATTTTTAATGCTGATCATCCTAATAAGGATGGGGCATGCATGAATTTTAGATACTATACACCCAACCACAATTTCATAAAAAAAGGAAAAGAAAGAAGGTAGATAGCTCCTTAATAAACGTATATTTGGATTCAATTTCAACCAAATGCAGAAGGAAAGGGTAAAAGCCGAAACAACACAGCAAACAATCATGGAGAACATGGTACTTACGTTACAGGGACAACTACTCCCTTCTTTTGTAGTTGCACTTGAGGGTGGATTGAACTTTAAAACTTTAAGAGCCTTTCTAAGAGACTTCAGAAAGCTTGTCAAATCCCAGCCATTTGATAGAGAAAGAAAATAATCACTAAGTGATCCCACTAGAGATGTTTGAGTACCCTCTGTCTTCATTGCTTGAGGACAATCAACAGGGACAAACCCAGAAGATGAACACTTTCCAGAGTCCAAATCCGATTGGCTTCCTAAGCCTTGAGGAGAATGAGTCCCTAGTTTGCATGTCTCGTAGACTGGAAGAGAGAAACTTTTAGTACCAATTAACCTCTTCAAATCAGGCTGGCAAAAGACATAGTAAAGTACATACACATAAAATATACAATTAACAGGAGTTGAGCATGCATCCCAACAGTTAAGAGTATAACATTTAACCTTGTTGTACTAAAAAATGAGAAACCAAACATCGCAAGAACATGTAATGCCACTTGCTCCTCTCAACAAGATGGTGTCTCATGCTTCTTCTTTTCCTTTTTATTTGGGGTCAAAAAGTTTCTCGTGCTTCATGCTTTACCAAAAATAACAATGGATCTTTGCATAAAAGGGGGGTAAAAATAGTGTACTCATCCCCCCCCAGCACATCCCCAAGCAAAACAAAAGGTCAAAACATCAGCCCCCTCCATGTAAGCCAAAAACAAATGGATGTGAAGAGAATGCATAGTTTAAAACACACTACGGTCCAGAAAGAGTGTTTGATTTCCAATAGCGGAATATTCCTTTCAGAAAAAATTACTGCAGTCCAAAACCTTTGTAGCACCATGTTTGGCTTCATTCATAAGCAAAACAGGAAAGCAGTCAGACTTGCAGCTAATGTTACTCATGGATAAAGCAAATAACATCTTACACAACCAGAAGCAAGACACAGCAAGCACTGCCTTCACTCACCTGTTCCTAGTTGTTGGAAAAAGTCAGAAGCTGCTGACATGAGGGGATCAATATTCGGACACATGACATAATAAGTCATCTGTGGAAGATCAGGATGGTAAGTGAGAGGACAAGATGGGAAGGAATCCATCAACCACTTTGACAAATTGAATTCCTATAAGATTTTTTTATACCGTAGATAAAAAAGCAAGAGCAGAGTTAGACCCTTACATGTTTTTGCAAAGCATAAGGCTCAAACGGAGCTTTTTCCCACAGCTGTATAGAACTCGCTGATGTCTTTAACCAATCATCCTGGTAACTGTCAGAGAAGCACAATGATTATTAACCTCATCACAAAAAGAAGGAAAGCTAAGAAAGTCACAGCATCCATAAAATTGATCAGAAATATGAGTGAAAATCATGATGTTTACAGCAATTCTGTTCGCAACCAAACTGAATCAGAACTAATGCAGTTTTTCTGGAAGTTTACCCTAAAAACAAATTGTTTTACATTAACTGGCAGACCAATCACCTGGTTGCTTCGAAGCCAGACCAACTTCAACTTATTGAAGCTGAGGTGTTACCTCATGATGTCCAGGCTCTAGCCTCTAGCATAGACCAAAAACCAATAAGCTTGTCTATAACTCCATGTTTAGATACACATGGAGTTAAAGAACCCGTCTGCATAAGGTGAGGGCAGATACAACCGTGGTTGGAGATCTATGTCATCATCAAAACCCCTTTAGTTGGTACAGAAAGAGAGAAACTATTATTTATTTCCTTCTTCGGCGGCTAAGATTAGAAAAAACTCTGAGCCCAAAGTTGGTGTTTTCTTATAAGATTCCACATGAAACAGTAAAGATACATCCTGAACTTCTAATAAAATGCACCCCTTTAAATTCAGTGCAAAAGCACTTGAGATGACGAACCATTCCAATGGATTTACTGTATGGCAATTTTTCTTGAAAAGGACATGCAAACAAACGCATGTGCATATGCATCAGTATCCTCACATGAAATATGCATCAAACGCATGAAACAGCCGTGAGAAATTAGCAATATGAGACATCTAAAGTGTCATTTAAGATGTTTCTCCGGCACCCAAAAAGTAGGTCCGAGTTATTTATTTTTCTATTAACTGTAAGATGTTCAAGAATAAATGATACTATAAGGAGCATACCCAACAAGTATGCATGGATATGGAACTGCAAGCAGTGTCGCCCTGCGCAGATACCCTAGCTGTTGCTCTTTCTCTGACAAAGAGAGTTCCTGGAAATTCCTCCTATGGGATGCATCATCACCCTTGCCTCCATCTGCCGAACACAACTTGAAATAAATGAGTGGTTTTGAAAACAGTAAGCCTCCACACTTCTAGCAAATCAACATTGATAGGGAACTGGTGCTCAATAGATAACTAGCCATTGACTGATATATTTCTGAAATAACAGTGAACTTGATTTCGAAACTAGAGAACAAGAAGATATATGTGCGGTAGAACAACATTTTCACAAAAAGAATGCAAATTGAATTGTTATTAAGAATGAAAGCAAAAATGGAGCAGAAACACATGATAAAATGATCAGCAATAGCTCAGTGAAAAAGGAAACAATGGTCGCTACAAAAGACAGCACAATGTGATGCTACCATCCTCCAATTCAAACATCGGCAAAATCCAGCTAGTATTATATCCAAATCCCTTCTAATGAGAATGAATATTAAAATACTTGATAACAGGAAATGATCAGACCCACAGGCTCTCTCTCACACAGATAGCCGTATGCGCATACATGCAGAAGATTCGGACAAATCTATATGCATGTGAGTGGATGCATTGCGCATATACATTCATCTGGCTGCACAATCTGCTCCAGAGAACACATACATATATATTCAAATAATGACTCAGACAAAGTACATTATTCGCTTTATTACTTAGGAACATCAAATCTAGAGTCAGATTCCATAGGTAAATGTTTGACTTAATCGGTTTAATGAGTCACCATTTTCTTTTCCCTCCCCTGATAAACAATGTTATATTTGTCCCGGAAGTCCCTAGGCAGGAAGAATTTTGTGCTTGTTAAAACATCAAATCTCATTTACTTTTGACATGATCTATAGTGAGAGCATTCTATAAAGAATTTGCAAGTTTACCTTTGAAACTAGAAGGTGCACATGATGCGGTTTGCAAGGGGCTTACTGGGTCACAAATAGATCCCACAACAGAACATTCACTTAGCGTGGATTCAGCAGAAAATCCATCACTCAACGGCCCAGCCTCTCCTGATTGACAGCACCCTTTGCACCAATCTGTGGCTGACAAGGGTCCATCTAAAGTGCCAAATGCTGATTTTAGGGCTGCTTTTGCATCAGACTGCAGGAAACTAATCACTGATGATGCATGGACCTGAAAGTTAATAAACCTTTATGTAAGGCCTCAATCACCAGTATAAGAATGCTCACTCCATGTTGTAGCAATAAAAATCGCGATATTGAAAGAATTACAAATCGTATAAAATTTCTTTACATATAAGAATTTATCACGACATATAAACATTTGCCCCGCTGCAAAAAGTTCTAAGAATCACAGTGCCATTTTCCTCGTCTCAGGCTTTCAGCTATACTTCTTGTACAATATGTTGTTTTAGCTTAGCTACTCATTTTTCAAATGCAGATTCAGTTAATTAAGATCAAATCAATCAATCACGACCTTTTCCCACTAAGCGGGTCGACCACACGTATCCGTAGGATATATACACACAAAGTTCGACAAATATAGTACGTTGGCTATCGGCTACTTAATTAAGATCAAATAAAGGCGAAAAATTAAGTAGTAGCAACACAAAAGAAGTACGAATCAGAACATTACATCAGCCAAAAGTGGGTCAGCCAACTTGATGCCTGCAATGTCCAATGAATGCCCAGAGGCTAAAATGCCCCCACAACCTGCATGAACCATATGGGGTCCACAGCAAAATCCACGCCTCCATTGCTCTTGTAATGCAAGCCAGGAATAAGGACCATCACCATATTCAGCATCCAATGCCACATCAACAAATGAAGCTGCTTGCTGCACAAGAAATGGCATACCATCGAGAAGATCCTGAAGCGGCTGTCTCTGCTCATAGGAGATCATGGTGTCAACCGTATGGGATACTGAAGGAAAAACATCAGTGGTAGATGTACTAGCAGTTTTTGCACCTTTAGGTGCTCCAACAGAGCGCCAAACACCAACAGGTGCATTAAGAGCGCCATCTAACATTCCACCATCTACATCACCGGCAATTCTGACTGGAATTGATTCCTTTTTCTTCACTTCATATTTGCTGGAGAAATTGTCTGTCATGCTGCTGGGTTCAATAGGCAGCTCGCTCAACACATTGCTTCCAGAAGTTCGATTCCATGCAGTGAATGCCGGGTAACTGGATTTTACTAGAGTATGCCGTATCCGGCACATAGAAGCCTGGAACATAAGACACTCGAGCTCAGCTGCGGGAACATTCTTTAGAGAAAGAAGAAGATTCCCAGAACCAAATGTGGCTTCACTTGTCCTATTTGGCACAGCTCTAATGGCATTTGTACGATCGAAACTAGAGAATAACGGTGCTGTTCCCTCAGATGAAACAACAGCATTACCATATCCGACTATTTTCAAGTCCATTGGATCCTTTCCACTTTCCACATGGACATAGTATTTATTTGTTAGAAGAATGGAATTAACTTCACCTTTTGTTGAGCACAATCTGGAATCAGCAGACACACTAGATTTCTGATCATATCCAACAGCATGAGGAGATGACGGAGGCGTTGCCCCATAAGAGTAATTGTTACTACATGAATTCAATCCCTCCAATTTCCGAGATTTTGGGAGATAAGGGTTTCTAAATACTGTTGACGAAGCTTCACTTGATAGGGTCTCCACGGCTCCATATTCAGAAGCGAAGGTCATTAGAGCTTCAGCTTTCGTTACATAGTCGAACTCCCCAGTGGAAGCAGCTGGAGTGTAGCTTCCAGGAGCAGACGATGAAGTACTTCTCATCGCTTCTTGAAGTGTACCAACAGAATCCTCCACACCTATCGGTGGCGGATTAAAACTTTCAAAAGTTGGAAAATTTGGCATAAACATCTGGTCAGAAACCTCCATTGCCCCTCCAGAGGGAGTGCCACCTGCATCTCCACCCTCTTGCCCAGAAAACACTAGTGCCTGCGATTCAGCAGTACCAGGGGGCTTCACCGAAGAAAAGCGTACGTTAATGAAAAGATCGAAGAGCAAATATGTAAATCAAGGTAATAGTAGTGGGGAAATAAAAGGGCTAACTCGAGGAAGTAAGGTATAGCTATTCAGAGGAAGCTGTGAACAGATTGACTAGGCAGATTAACTTGAATCCATCTTTTAGAGATCTCAGATCATATTTTCCATTGGTACCGCCACAAAAAACTAGGACCTCAACAAGCAAAACATGACTTTTTTGTTCCTCAAAGATAAAGCAAAACTGTATTCATGTCTGGATCCCCACAAGAATGTAATTTCCAACAATGTGCAAGTACTTCAATTAGCGGTAGGAGAAAATAGCAAGCAAACATGAAATGAAATGGCAATTCTCTCAAAAAAGAGAGCTTTTAGATTTATCAATAACTAAGCATCGACAGCACCAAGTCATATCCAGCCCCCAGATATCTATACGACACAAAATAAGAAAGAAAACATAAAGCATTAAACTCATCTTCAGGTCATGTAATATGAGGATAGAAAAATAGAAGTTACCTCGCCAAATGGCAAAGCATCACTTTCAAAGAAATCACCAAAATCACCAAACTCTGAGAGAAGTGCCTGGATATCCACAACCACAGTTCTTTCGTCGTCGTCATCCCAGTTCCAATGATATCCGTTTTGATCATTTGCAACCCCTGTGATAGCTGAAGTGTTGAAATCAGATCTGTAGCCATCTTGGATAGATGCATTTATTATTGTACCCACTTGTCCAAATGATTCCTCCAACCCAGTTCGAGCACGCTTGCCCACCTGCATTCCCAATTTAATGATTCATCCTTTATTTATGATAGTAAATCTTCCAAAATATTAATCACATAGGTCATGTTCACTTGATTGATTAAGACAAATAGGACCAATATTACACCACCATCTTCCACTAGTAAACAAAGCAAAGAGGACCAACACTAGACTGCCATCTATTGCGATACAACTGACATGGATTGGACACAAAAGTAAATGAAATGGGAGCACTGACAACGTGGAAATAATCATGCATAAGCATGTAATCACAAGCTTGCATCCAACTCCAACTAATGAACAAACGAAAATGAAAAAAGGGATGTATAACATGTAAACGGTTGTATTTTTTCACTTAGACACCTATGTTCCTAACTTTTTCTTACACACCCCCATGATTTTACTTTTCTTTCAAAACACTTCCTCATTGAAAATACAGGTGGTGTTTGAAAACCATAGTTAAATTATAAGTTTTTTCCAGAAAAAAGGTAGGAAAACTATAGGTCTTCAAGTAAATGATAAAAAAACCTGAGGTGTTTATATGAAAGAGGTGTGGTCTGATAAAATAAAATTACAAGTATATTGTTTATGAAAAAGTTAAAAAGATGTAGGTGTTTACTTGAAAAAAGTAAAAAAATAAAATAAAATGTGAGCGTGCGTCTCAAACCCAAACTTGCTTTTGGTGTACAAAAGCAAACAAGATCTTGAGCAAATTAACCTTACAAAATTGTCACCAAACAGAAAGACAGTTCAAAAGAGAAGAGAGTAGTGGAATCACTACAGTGAGAATATACCTAGCTAGCTATCATGTACTGATCTAGTACTATATATTAAAAGGATATGTTTCTGTAACCTAAGTACGCAAATAATTAACCACTGTGAAACATATGATCAGAAGAAGCTCAAGGTGGTGGAACATGGAAGTACATTATCTATATATGATAGATAGATAGACAGATACTTTGACTTACATATCATATAATATACACCTCAAAAGTCCTGAACTGTGTGACAAGACCATTCATTGATAAGCCAAATCCTTGAATACCCATCAAGAGAAAGCATGAGATAATGGGACCCCATTTTCCCATAAGTATGATCAGTGCATGCCATGGAGTATCATGGCAGAGACATCCAACAGAATACAAGCATGCATTCATCAAACCTCATGAACTGAAAACTCAGAGAAGGAGAGAGAGAGAGGAGAGAAAGAAAACACGGGCAAATGGACAAAAAGTTGATGAAATTTGAAATCCGAATCTGATGCCAAAATGACAATGCCAATTGCCAAATTCGTCTAGGTAACAGACAAATCACGAACATTGCCAATACTAATAAAACACTACCTGTATAAGACCATTTCTTTCCATAGGATCAGCAGAAGATAACCCAGACTGTCTGCATGTTAATGAATCGGCATCTGCTTCAAGGTCACCAGTTGCAGCCTTCACCTTGCCACTATCACCAGAACTACTGTTTATGCTGCTAATGTTGCTGTTATTACTATTGTTGCTGCTATTATCACCATGCTTCAAACGAATACCACTAGGTTCACTCCATGGTCCATCCATAGGATCCATCCCACTGATGCGGCATAAAAACACACTGAGAAAATTGATGACTAACCTATCACAAGAACAGAGCAAGAGAGAGGGAAGAAATAAATTAGAACATAGACAAATAATAGAATTTTCCTCACAAGAAACCTGCCAAATGTGGGGAACGTTTATTTAATGCTCTCTTCATGATAAGTATCGAAGTTAAGCAGTAAGCTCGAATTACATATGAGATGCTACATGAGTGAATGGAGGCTGTGCATGCTTAAGTGGCTAGAGTATGAGATCTCATCATATTATATTGAAATCACAATTATGACAATCCGAGAAAAGGAAACAAAATTATACAGAGCATGTTGGTTGTAAATGATCCGTAGAGAGAGAGAGAGAGAGAGAGAGAGAGAGAGAGAGAGAGACCGCTGCATATATAAAGCTAGCGGAACTAGGTAATGGTCCCATCCAACTTTGTAGCTAGAATCTGCAAAATCACGCACAAGGCATGTTAAGGAAGAGGTGTATCTAGATGCAGTTATTAGTGCAAAATTTGGGTCTTTAGAGAACAATATTGGCAAGCAACGAATATAAACTTATATTCCTTTTTCTATTCATCTAGTTTCAAGTAACTTCATGCAGTTATTAGTGTAGAATTCAATGACCAAGTTAATGTCAAAACTTAGGTAAAGGACAACACAACTTTACATGTTACAAATCTACGCTAATCGTGTTTAATTAAGAAATGGTACTGATCAGCAATAGCCCCATGCAACTTAATTAATCTTGGTATGAACCGACTACTCTGTAATGCATGCCACTATGCAGACACAATCTTTAGAAGAAAAAATCGACTAAATCTAACCCAATCTGCACAACTTGTCTTGCTGCCTCTCTTCATCTCCACTCTTTTTGAAGGTATAGGTTATATACAAATGGGGCATCTATAAAGGTATAGGTTATATACAACCCTAGAAATATAATTCTCCAAAGTCCCTTGTACTCGACTTCGAAACAAAAAATGGTTCTATCATGACGATAAAATCATGTTACTTCTAAGAATTCACACATGGGATACCAACATGGGCATAGAGATTGGGGAAAGGTGCGAGGCAATTGAGATGATCAAGCATAATTTTCCATCGACAAAATCCAATTTATGTCTGATAATAAACTACAAAAAAATTAAATGCAATTCTGTTTAATTGGCATTTTACCAATTCACAATTTAGTATCCAATCGTGATCTAGTGAACAGATAATTTGCCAATTATACGTAGTCCATGAACATGAAAATGCTCTTTTTTCCTTCCATGAGAATGCTATTTTGGCTCCTCATATTGGGGTTCCAATCCACTGTATCAACTCAAACTCAACTCAAGTGAACACATAGAACTAAATCATGGCAGCAACCCAAACTCATCAAGCAATGAATTAGTCTCAATCACGGCAGCAACTCAAACACAATCATGGCAGCAACCCAAACACAATCAAGCAATGAATTACATAGAATTAAATTATCCAAACTCACCAACTCAATCAACTAATCAAGCATAAAGCACTCAAATACAACTCACTAGACCCCAAAGAAATTAGCCTCAATCACGGCCGGCAACAACCCAACGCCGACAAGGGCAGTCCCCCACCTCCCCTGCTTCTCCCCCTCATCTCTGGTCGCACAGCCGGCTAACACCGGCCGTCGACCAGTGGCTGGCCGGCGTCCTCCATGACCGCACCACATCGCCGGTCAACCACCTCACGATCGCTACCCGCGGTGCTCCACCACTAAAACACCCAAAATAAATAAAAATTCTCCCTTCAACCACAAACTCCTCAAATCACTAAAATCAACACAATCAAACCATTAGATCAGAGTGGAATAAGCTAGATTTAGGTCTTACCTCGTGGGATCTTGTCAGAATTCGTGGGATCTCGCCATCCGCCACCTCCTCTTGGCCTACTGACCTCGTCAATTCAGTCGTCACCACCACCAGCCGACCGTCACACCACCATCCAACCGTCGCATCCTCGCACTGCCGTCAAGGCTTGGGTTCTCCATCGTCGCTACTTGTCATCACCGACGGGAAGCGGTGAAGGAGAAAACGATGTCGGGAAGTGAGGTTGCAGCAGAGGAAAAAGAAAAGAAAAAGCGAGGGGAGAGGAAATGAAATAAAGGAAGTAGTGGGATATGTGAGACAACTTTGGGAGGGAAAAAAAAGAAGAAGAAATGTGTCTTGTTGTGATTTGGTTAAAAATGTGTTAGAGAGACTTGACTCTCAATTCAAAAACTATCTTGATTTGTAATATAGATATTCCCGGGGCTTCTAAGGGTGAACCTTTTGATAAAATTAGGATTTCAATATAATGAGCTTGAATCTAATTTTTTGGTCTTTGATGCTGATCTAGATTAATTATACTACTAAACAATTCAACCCCTCTTAATTAATCATAGTTAAAATGAGGAAACATGGACCTTATTCCTCCATATTATAGTTTTTGCTAAGGTTGAACCAACAATCATCATTATAATCCTCTATCATCTGTTCTGAGTTCTGCATTGCACATGAGCAATGCTGACATCATCATGATACTTAGAATTCTCATATAAAAGTCTTAGTACAGATATTCAAGTTAGGTCAAAATTATGTAGTCAATGCAAGTATATATTGGTTACTGCTAATTTGCTGTAAGTTTGTAACATAATTGAACCCTAATAAAGTTCTTTTTGGTTTGTAAGAAATTTCATGTTTTCGTTTATAGATATCAGCATCATCGTTACACCAATCATTTCTCTCCTTTTCTGTTCTTATTTTGGTTCAAATAATAATATTTTGTTTCTCAATAGGTATTGG
>JAOWBR010046407.1:0-15683 GCA_028571145.1 Dionaea muscipula
TTGAAAAAGTTTTAAAACCTATAAGTTCATTCACCCCCCCCTCTGAACTTATAGTAGCCCTTGTTTTGGGACCAACATAAGTTTCGGCAACTTTTACTTTGGAATTTTTAGTCCCGTGATTTAGTTCAAGGTTGTTTTTCACAGGTTCTCCCGGGTTACTTCCTCACAGGTTCTTTCACAAGGGCGAACAGGTTTCTCCAAAAGGCGAACAAGTTTCTCCAGAAGACGAACAGGTTTCTCCAAAAGGCGAACATGTTGCGTCCAATTGATCGACGGTCCTGTCTTTGACCCTATTAGAGTTAATAATCAAACCTTGGGTAAGAGTGCATCTCATGTACAGTGAAATAGGTTCGTGGGAATGGTTTTGCAGTTCTTGCTGCTTGCTCCTTCTTCTCCAGAAATTCGCACACTTCTTTTACAATTGAAATCCAATTTTATAAAGCAGTGAGTGATTGTAAAAGTAGTTTTTTCCCCTTCTTGAAGACTAATTTCAGACTTTGTTTTACAGCCAATTTGGGAATATCACATGCTGCCGGAAGACTTCAATATCAAGAACCTCTTTAAGTGGCTACAATCCCATTAGTGTTTTCCGAAGTCAAAACTTCTAAAGCATTGCTTTTTAGCTCATTTACGAAATTAGAGAAGGTTAGAGAAATCATGGACTAAGGCTAGGAAAATCTTTACCAAAGGTGAGAATCTTTTTTCTGTCCAAGGCAAACAAATGCAGCTTTATGAAAACAAATTCCATTTTAAAACAACTGAACCTAGTTGTACTAGAGGACGTGTCCAGGTATTAGTTCACAGGAAGGGTCGATTCCTCTGGCTTAAAGCATCACCGGACAACTTTGAAATAAAGTCCATGGTGTGTGCGCACGCTTAAATCCAATGAAACCAGATTTAATTAGATAAACTTCATGCTTGCATACCTTATGTGAATGTGGTCACCAGACATCTAGTGATCATTTCAATGACAATCTTCGGTTGCACAACTTCATGCTCAAGTTTGATCTTCATATGTCAATGTCCATCTTCATGGTTCATTACATCTCTTCTCACTCCTTGCTTACTTGTAATGTCTACTGGATCATCTTTTTATTACACCATTGGAAGCTCTCCTATAGTAGCCTTCCTTGATCGTAAATCAAATCCTGTTACACTTAACCAATCTTACAATGTAGTATAATAACCCCCTATGGCGGCAACTTTCCATGACGCCGAGGCGGCAGTCTCTGAAGATTCAGTGACGATGGTACTTTCATGGAGGCGACATGATCTAAATCAGAGCAAACTAAAGTGTTTTCATGACGCCGTGGTATATCAATTATCTTCTTTCACCCTAAGGAGTACTCCAAAGTATTCACTTTGCCAATCGGAGTCTAATCCCAGAAGTTGCTCCTAGGTGATGCCATGGCGATGGCTGGATACTCTACGCCACGGTTCATCAACTGTAGTTGACGCCTCGCCTCCCCAAGCCTACACCACAGCTGATAAGTTAGAAGGTGATGCCCTGCGTTAAAGCTAACGCCACCAGCCATTTCCCACCCACGTGCTTAGCTGAAGTCAGTTGAGCTGATTGGAAAGAGAGTGTCAGAATCGTACAATTAGTTGAGATTATTCCTGGTCCCCGCTAGACACTTGACATTTTCTTGTATTCTTGTATTTCCTTTATTTTCAGAAATTAATCCTATAAATAGGCTGAGACTTGTAATTGTAAAAGGAATGGAATGAATGAGAATTGAACTATTGTCTACCTCCTTCCCCACGTCTGAGTAGTTTTCCCCTCCCTCTAGAGTCTGCTTCTCAATCAATTCCCCTTCACCTTCACTATACTCTGTCCTCATCTCCTTCGTCTATCTCTCAATCCCCCTTCATTCTTTCCTCTCCCTTACTTTGTCAATCCCTCATCCCCAATTCAACAGAACTATCCAGCTCATATCCGGTTATTGCTTAATCGATTTGTTCGATTATACTACACTAGTATCAGAGCTTCGTTCTCACCATCCGTATATTAATGGTGAACACGAGAACTAGACTTATGGGCGACGTTGAGGACTCTGATTCGACGGCTCTCATCACCGTTATCCCAGAGGGAGACCCGATGTAGAGGATGATAATGATGATGATGATGATAGAGACCCAGAAACAGATGCTCGCTTCAATGGAAGCTCGAGAGCACAGGGAGGAAGCAAGGGAGCTCAAGCTCGCCGAGGTTCTCGATAAGATTTCCTCCCGATTGGATAGAGTTGAGGTAGCAAATCCAAACCCCCTTACTATTGCTGAGATTGGTTCTAATCCTTGGGTTAATTTGAACCCAATAGCTTCCATGGGTGTTGACGCCCCATACCCACAACCCCTGTCCTCTGTTTTGGACAAGGGGAAAACCCAAGTGACCCTAAACCCTGTTCCTCAATCCTCGACCCAACAGTATGGGACCTCCCAAATCGTCCCACCCCGAGAACAAACCCCATAATTCCCACCAAAACCATAATACTCGCCACTTTTGATAAACCTTCATAAACCCAGTCACACTCAAAATCATGCCTCATCTTCACATGTGCCACCCTTAACACCACCAAATTACCCACCATATACTCCATCTTATACCCCCACAGAACCCCCACCTCAACAACATCAAACTCATTTCAAACCCCCGCCACAATAACATCACTACCATTTACCGAAGTTGGATTTTTCAACCTTTGATGGGACTGAGGCAAGAAGTTAGATAAAGGGGGCGGAGAGGTACTTTAGTATCATGGGCACCGAGGAGTGGCGTAAGGTTGAGATGACGACTGTTGGTCCCTGAGAGGGGTTCTAATAGTTCAGAAGGGGGGGCAGTGACTGAACTATAATTAGGTTTTTAAACTTTATAAACTTTTCAAAGTTGTGTAGCGGATTATTTGTATAGCCCCTTTAAAACTTTAGTTTTCAAAGTTGTTTTAAGGTTCCTGTTTTAATGTTTATATTGTGTGTGAATGTATGCAATGCTAAAATTTAAATGACACCAAAACTTATAGAGGTTCACGGTGGTGTAATCCGCTACTCCTCTCTTCTCCTTGTGGTATGAAAGAAATTCACTATTGTATTTGATACACCAATACAATAATGATACAGTGTCAAACACTGTAACCCTTGCACCTCCTTCATTGTTACACTTCAGTTGTCCACCACAATGTCTGCTCCTTCACAATCTCTTTGATTGCTTCAAAAGCTTCAGTCCTTCACCATCTTGAATACTTCAACTGCTATGGTCCTTGACAACCTCCAGTTGTTTCACCACTTCTACAGCTCCTTCGTATCCAACTGCTTCACTGATTTCAGTCCTTCAAGGCTTCAGCACCTCTTCACTATTCTTCAAGAAATTTGATCTTGAAAGTGGTTTGAATCACAATAGTGATTCAACTTTGAGCCTTTGCTAGATGTTGCAAATCTGATCAGGGTTTGGCTTAGTTACTAGATATAACTTTTAAATCATGTAGGCACAGAAGAAATTGAATTCACGGCGTAGATGGTCAAGAGTATCTTCTCCTTCTTCGGGCCTGGGTATATATAGTCTGAGTCAAAAATATACCCATTGCAGAGCCGTTGAAATTTGATCTTCTTCTTCTTCTCAATCTTCTTGCAATCCCGAAGATGGTAGATCTGCTCTTGATCTTCTTTCCAAAATCATGATTGCTTTTGAAAAGCTTCCTTGTTTGACTAGGGTTTCTAATTCTGATAATATCTTCTTTCAAAAAGTTTTCTCTTTTTTGCATTGGTCAGAATCCCCGATTTTGTCTTCTCTTCAACGTCTCTAATCATCAATATTAAATTTATTGATTTGAATTTAATATATGTCCCATCTTTCTTCAATGCAAACCTTCTTTTAATACACGTGGTAGCTTCTTCTACTTCAGCTTCGAAAACCCTAGGTTTTACAAACCCTAGGTTGCCTCAGTCTCAGCTGGTCTTGTGTCAACTGAATTTACTGTTCACTTACTCTCAGCAGGAACTTCTCTACTGGAACTTCCTCAACTGAAACAACTCAGCCGGATTTACTCAACTAGTTCACTCTCACCTGGAACTTCTCTACTGGAACTTCCTTAAATGAAACAACTCAACTGGATTTACTCAACTGGAACTATGTCAGCTGCTTCTACTGTAGACTGAGACTATGTCAGCTGGATCATGACTCAACTGGAACTACCTCAGCTGGAACATCTAAACTGGAACTGTATCTCGGCTGGAACATCTGAACTAGTACTATTCAGCTGGAACATCAAAGCTAGATCTACTGTAGATTGTATCTTCCTTGGCTGGGTCTACTCGACTGAAACAACTATAGACTTAATCTACCTCAGCTGGAACTACCTCAATTGGAAGAACCTCGACTGGAACTGCTCAATTGAATCTTCTGAACTGGATCTAGTAAGCTAGATCTACTCCACTGGATCTTCAAAGCTGGATCTACTAACCTGAATCTTCAATCCTAACCTGTATAAGTTGCTATATGGAACTTTTCATGCTAATCAAGCAAAACCTACACATCTATACATTAACTTAATCAATCAAATTCCATGCATCATCAAAACCTATTCTATTAATTTCCCCCTTTTTGATGATGCCAAAACAAACAAAAATAAATCAAACAGAGACAAAGAGCAAAGAGTAAAAATCACTTTACTCATATGCTTCAAAATGTTTTTACAAACCAAAAGCAAAATGTAGCAAAAATTACTAGACAGCAGATTATTTCTTCTTCTCTGGAAAGTACACATAGTCGTGCCAATTTTGTCATTCTCTCTAAGCTCTCTCATTGTTGTCATCCGACTTTTCACCAAAAGAACCATCTCTGAAGAGTTAACCAAACTCTTGAGTACACTCAGTCTGTGATGGTGCTTCTCCTTTATAACCCTTCTTTCTGCTCTTTGCTACCTTCAAAATCTTCTCTTCTTTCTTCTTTAACTATAGAAAGTAGTATAGAGCATCCTACTTGTTGACATGCTTTGCCCAACGTCCTCTTCTGAAGAGATCATTAAATTTATTCATCTCCTGGGTAGTGAGCATTTCAACTTGGGGTTTCCTTATGATGCATGCTCCAGCTTGTGCATCTACCTTCTTGGCTCCCTGTCCACTAAAAAATCTTTACTCTTTGGAGCCTCCTGAACCTTGCCACTTTTTGGCATCTTCAATGAACATCAGAAGGGTTTCAGTGAGGAGTTCCTAGGAGTTCTTGACCTCCCTTACAGTGTTCACAACATCATCCAACTTAGTGTCCTGCTCCAAGAACTTTCTTTCAATCAGGTGCTGGATGTCCAGAATATTGTTGTCTCCTTTTAGTTCCAAAAGCTCAAGTCTGGTCTTGACATCATCTTTAACCTCCTTCAACTTGGCTTCAATACACTCAGCGTTGTCTCTAATCTTCTTGGGATAATCACCTCTGAGTGCACGAATTAGGAGATCCACATCATTTGTATTCTTGTTCATGTCCTTGCTGAGGTTCTAAATACTTAGGCAGATGCTAGCTTGAAGTTTCTTGTCTCTAGGTTGATTGAGTTCAAAGAACTTCAACAGCTCCTTGATGGCTTTGTTCTGCTCTTCCATTCTCATCAACATTATCCTCACTGCTTCATTGATGTGAGCATGAATCTTGGGGTCTATGATTTGGGCGGCATGGGTGGGTGTACTGGTTGATGGTTCTGTGATAAAGGGAATTGATCTGGAGGCTCCTTCTTGCTGGACTGGACCTTGGTACAGCACCAAGTCCATACATTGAGCATTTTATGCAACTTCTTCCCTTTCTTCATCACTAGTGAATATCTCAATACTACCAATAGGGCTATCATACCCAATAGGGTCACTGATCCCTTCATCCTCATCCTCATCTACTCTCCTAGATGGCTCACATGGCACATCATCCTTAGGGATATCAGCACCCTTCATCTGATCATCCTTCTCCTCCTCATGCTTAGCAGCATCCTTCTCTTCATCAACCTCTTCATGCTCAATCTCCTGCTCCTCATCCTTCACTTGCTCTTCAACCCTTTTAGGTTCCTTCTCTTGTTCATCATCATGGAGTTGCTCATCTTGAGCTGGTACATCAGTGGTGGTAGGGTTCTTTGGTTGAGCTGGTACTTCAGGGGCATCATCACCATGATCATCATCATCGTCATCATCATCCCCTTTGTCAGACTCAACTCCTACTGGCCTTTTGCCTAATTTGATGATGTTTCTCTTGTAAGATGCAACACCAACTTCAAAGAATTCAGTGAGTTTACTAGCATCAACATGTAATAATCCAGACGTGTGCACGTCTGCTCTAGATTGAGTCACGTCAGTTCCAGACTGAGTCAAACGTGGAGAATAGTTACCGGGCGTGGGTTGCAATAATCCAGACGTGGATGTTGCCTAGCTTGGTCCGTGATCAGCCTTGCTTACAGACGTATCTTCTCTTCTTCCAGACGTGGCCAACTTCTTCCTTGTCCGGACGGCCTGGCATACCAGACGTGTCAGCGTCACTGGCTCTTCTCTCACTTTCTAGACTTGGTCCCCACTTGCCACATGGAAAGATTTGTTGAGTTAGTTGAGACCTTGGGATTATTCCCTGACATGGGGGTCCCACTTTATTAATTTTATCTTTTCTTTCATTCCATAATTTGCCTATATATAGGCCATGGATGTAATGATGTAATATCTTTTGCCAAAATTAATCAATTGCTGACATTGCAAAGGATCAAAAGTAGAATTGAGGCCAAGGTGAGACTAACTCCCCCGTGAGCTTCCTTAATTGTAGCCATTCATTGATTTGAGTTGATTAAATTCCTCACTTCGTTGATCACCTTCTATTTCCGATTTGGGTGATTAAATTCCCCAAATCGTTGATCATATCCTTCATCGTCATCCATACCCACATTTTCTCTCTCTTGTTCTTCCCCGATTTTACTGTTACATTACCCAAACCCATTTAATCCTCCATCAAACACATTACCCATTCCAACCCAAACCCACAAATTTCGCAGTAGTGATCCTCATAGCATTGAAGACCACTACAACTTAGTATCAGAGCTCTCGATTTAGATCGAAGACTGTGTGTTGCTGATTTGTGATTCAATTTGATTTGAGAATTCATCATGCCCCGCACAAGGCTTCAATGCCAAACAGACCAGCTCATTATCGATGAAGTTGGAGATCTGAGATCAGAGCTTCATCGTGACCCAGCTCGAGGCAAAGGGGTAAAACCCGGAGCGAGAACTGGAGCGAGATCTGAAAGGGATGCGGGCTCAGTTCATTCTCTCAGATCTGGCCCGAGTTTGTTGCGTGGCCAAGAGGTAATCTCAGATCCTCTGTTGAAGTTATTGGATAACATGAGGGTATCTCAAGAGAGAATTATGGATAGACTTGACAAGTTGGAGACCCGACCGGTCACTCCTGTTGATGAACCACTTAGGTATACCTCTGGTGATCGTCCGGTGTACCGGCTACCTAGACATAATCCATCACCACCTATCCCTCACCAACGACCTCCCAATTACCAATATCAACCCCAGCAACACAACCAAAATCCGAAAAACCGTAACCATCCTCTTAATTACCCTGACCTTAACCATAATCTATAACATTATCATCACCCACGTCTCCAACCCAGACGTAACCAACCACATTATCAACCATACCCATATGAAAATGAAGAGCATGAAGACTACCTTTTACAACCCAAACAACCCCAACAACCCCATTTTCACATACCTAAATCAGACTTTCCTGCCTTTGAAGGAGACGGGGCCCTGACTTGGATTAAGAAGTGTGAAAAATACTTCTCACTATACCTTGTACCGGAGGATAGAAAGGTGGAGATGGCCTCGTTGCATATGAAATGGAAGGTCGAACGATGGCACTTTGCTATGGAAGACGGTGATTACCGTTGGAGGCATTGGTTGGACTTCTCCTGGAGTGTGGTGGAGAAATTTTGGGAAAAGGTCGGTTATGACAAGGTGGAGGAATTTACCATGATGAGATAGTGGGGCAAAGTTGAGCAATACACTGAGAGCTTTGAAGAAAAGAGGTATGACTTACTTCAGACGTATTCCTACCTTGATGAAGCATTTTTTGTTTCAAGTTATATTAGTGGTCTGAAGGAGGAGTTAAGACCCATGTTCAAAATGATGGCCCCCACTACCCTGTCCCAAGCTTATAACCAAGCCAAGTTACAGGAATGGTCATTGGAAACAATGACCAAACGTGGACGAAACTAGACGTACACGTCTAAAACCATTCCCTCCAAACCAAACACAAACACATCTAGCTCCTCAAACAAACCTAACCCAACCTAACCCCCCTCCAACAAATTCCACGAAAGAAACCTCCAAGCCAGTGAGTCGAAGTCAAAACTTACTGGGGCACACGTCCACAACCAGTCAGCGCTCAGTACCATATCACAGGCCCCAACTGAAAGGACACATACACTAGCTGTAAATTTCTTCCCTTCCATTACCTAGGTAAAGTTCGCGCACATGGCTTTGCTTTCCACCTTGTCGCCATTTGCTATAGAGATGAGGAAAGGTAACGTCCATGTCACCACACAATCACATTTGGATACCACCGACTGATCAATGAAGCTATTCGTACTCCCCGAGTCCACAAGTATCACGATTGGGGTTTTAGCAACTTTTCCCCTTATACGTATGGTGCTCAATGGGGAAAGGGAAGACAAGGCATGCACAGAATGCTCAACTTCTTCTTTTACGTCTGGTTTGTATTCCTTTTGCTCAACGTCTGCCTCCTCTCCTACGTCTGAGGCCTCTTCATTGGCATCTTTATACTCCTCTTCTTCTTCTGCCTCCATACACAATAGTTGCTTGCATCTATGACCTGGGGCCCATTTCTCCTGACACTTAAAGCAAGTGCCCTTGGTGAAGGGCTTGGAGGGTTCTTTCGTGGAACTTGTTAGAGGGGGGTTAGGTTTGTTTGAGGAGCTAGACGTGTTTGTGTTTGGTTTGGAGGGAACGATTTTAGACGTGTACGTCTGGTTTTGTCCACGTCTGGTCATTGTTTCCAACGAACATTCCTGTAACTCGGCTTGGTTATAAGCTTGGGACAGGGTAGTGGGGGCCATCATTTTGAGCATGGGTCTTAACTCCTCCTTCAGACCACTAATATAACTTGAAACAAAAAATGCTTCGTCAAGGTAGGGATAAGACTGAAGTGGGCCATACCTCTTTTCTTCAAAACTCTCAGTATATTGCTCAACTTTACCCCACTGTCTCATCTTGGTAAACTCTTCCACCTTGTCATAGACAAACTTTTCACCAAATCGCTCCACCACACTTCTAGAGAAGTCCATCCAATGTCTCAGACGGTAATCACCGTTTGCCATAGCAAAGTACCACCGTTCGGCTTTACCCTTCACGTGCAATGAGGCCATCTCCACCTTCCTATCCTCCAAAACAAGGTATAATGAGAAGCATTTCTCACACTTCTTAATCCAAGTCAGGGCCCCGTTTTCTTCAAAGGAAAGAAAGTCTGATTTAGGCATGTGAAAATGGGGATGTCTGAGCTGCAGACGGTAATCTTCTTGCTCCTCGTCCTCATATGGGTAAGGTTGATAATGTGGTTGGTTACGTTTGGGTGGCAGACGTGGGTGGTCAAAATTTGGTAGATGATGGTTATGATCAGGATAATTGAGAGGATGATTACGGTTATGTGGGATTTGGTTGTGTTGTTGGGGTTGATATTGATGTGGGATTGGTGGTGTAGGAACACGTCTGGGTAGCCGGCTCATCGGACGGTATCTAGAGGTGTACTCAAGTGGTTCATCAACAGGAGCAACCGGACGAATCTCTAACTTATCAAGCCTATCCATGATTCTTTCTTGGGACACCCTCATATTATCTAGTAACTTCAACAAGGGGTGTGAGATTACCTCTTGGCCACGCAATAAACTCGGGCCAGATTTGAGAGAATGAACGGAGCCCGCATCCCCTTTGGATCTCACTCCAGTTCTCACTCCGGGTTTCGTCCTTTTGCCTCGAGTTGGGTCACGATGAAGCTCTGAGCTCGGATCTCCAGCTTCATCGATAATGAGTTGGTCTGTTTGGCGTTGAAGCCTTGTGCGAGGCATGATGAATTCTCAAATCAACAACACACACGGTCCTCGATCTGAATCGAAAGCTTTGATACCAAATTGTAGTGGTCTTCGAGGATGAAGGTCACTACGGCGAAATTTGTGGGTTTGGGTGGATGGATAAATGGTTTTGGATGAATGGGTAAATGGGTTTGGCAATGTAACAATGAATTTGGGGAAGAACAGGAGAGAGAAAATGTGGGTATGGATGGGAATGAAGGATATGATCAACGAATTGAGGAATATAATCACCCAAAACGGAACTGGATTGGTGATCAACGATGAGAGAAATTGAATCAACTCAAATCGGTTCAAGGGAAATCAATGAAATGAGGAATTTAATCAACTCAAATCAATGAACAACTACAACTAATTGGAAGCTCACGAGGGAGTTAGTCTCACCTTGGCCTGGATTCTACTTTGATCCTTTGCAATATCAGCAATTGATTAATTTGGTAAAAGATATTACATCATTACATCCATTGCCTATATATAGGCAAATTAAGATAATGGAAGAAAAGATAAAGCAAATAAAGTGGGACCCAATATCAGGGAATAATCCAAAAGTCTCGACTAACTCAAACAAATTCTACCACGTGACAAGTGGGGACCAAATCTGGAATGTGGCAGAAGATCCAGTGACGCTGGCACGTTTGGTTTGCTAGGCACGTCTGGTCAGAGAAGGAGTAGCTACGTCTGGTTGAAGGAAGAGAAACGTCTGGATAGCAAGGCTGATCTTAAGAACCCGGCTAGGCATCATCCACGTCTGAGACCCACTACGTCCACTGTTTCACCGTCTGGATTATTACCACTCACGTCTAGTAGCTACTCCCCATGTCTGACTTATTCCATGTCTGACTTATTCTTCCGAACAGACGTGGAACGTCTGGATTATTACAAACTCTTCTTGATCGGCTAATACTCCGTTCCGTGCAATAACACGGGTGTAATTGCAGTCTAATAAAATTTACCTTCTAACTTTAACGGTATCCTCTTGTCGTACAAAACACCCGAGACGACCTTCCATTTCTGCCAACCCCTTATTTTTATTTTTAACATCTCTAATTCAAAACCAAACATGAAACTTTAATTTCTTTTGACTCCTTTATGGAAAATGAAAAAAAAAATTATTCACATGAGAAAGAAATGAAAAAAAATTCGAACCATAACATCTATGTTTGCCTTTTATATGACATTTTCACTACGTCCTCATCAATCTTCCAATATTCTTGGATAAAAGCTCATAAGAATTTAAATTTATTTGCCTTACGAACACTCCATCCATTCACCAATACTCGTGGGGCACCCTACTCTTCGCCCCTAAACAAACACTCCATGTACTCCTTCTTACTCCTACTAATCCAGAATTCTTTAGCCTCTAAGATTGTCGTCAATCTCATCAACTTAGCTTCGACACATTCTCTAGTCTTATTTATCATAACAATATTATCCGCAAGAAGCATACACAAGGTGCTTCCTCACACACATCCCTCACAACTCGTCTAGGACTGACACAAAAAATATGGGCTCAATGTCGACCCCTGATGCACACCAACTATAACCGAAAAGTCACAAGTGAGCCATTCGGCCGTCCTAACACAAGTCGTCATCCCTGGATACATATCTTTAATATCAATATACCTCTTACTCATGCCTTTCTTTTATAAGGTTCACCAAACCACTTCTCTCGGGACCCTATCGTACGTTTTCTCAAGGTCAATGAAGACCAAGTGAAGGTTTATCCTCGTCTCCCTAAACTTTACCACCATGCCACACCTCAGGTGGATAGCCTCCATAGTAAAGTTCCCTGGTATGAACCCAAACTGATTCTCAGCTACTCTAGTTACCTTTCTCAATGTCTGCTCAATCACCTTCTCCCACAATTTTATAGTATGACCCATAAGTTTAATGCCCTGATAATTTGTACACTCCTACACATCCCTCTTATTTTTATAGAGAGATACAACTATACTCTTTCGCCAAACATCCAACATCATCTTTCCTATGAAGATCCTATTAAACAATCCACATAACCATACCACTCCAACCTTACCCAAAATGTTTCAGACTTCAATCGACACTCCATCTAGACTAATTGTCTTCTGACAACTCATAGTCTTTACCGCATTCTGCACTTCTGACACTTGTATGCGCCTAACGTATGAGAGAGGATGTTAAGGTAGGCTACTTTTGTTTACATTTCCATACACTTTTCATCAATAACAAATCATATTATTTAACATGTACATAATACGCGTAATCACAATCAACCAAATATCAATATTCTACTTTACTTAGATCTGAGCCGATTAAATACACTCCAAACCTGTAATGAATATTCCACACCAGTGTCCAAGTACAAAAATGCGAGCTCATTTGCATTGTCAATTATCAAAATTCAGAATCAACACTATCCAAACAAAATGAGAGGAGCTTAGAATCACTATATGAACGAATTGGATATATATATAAATATATATATATATATACTCGATTCGATTAACCATTTTGGGGGGGGGGGGAAATTGACAATAAAGGTCAAACCTGGAAACCATAGCAGAAACAGCACCGGCCCAAAGATGTTTTGTGGTATTGATCGCACCGGATCTCCTCACCGTACCTTCATTCTTTCTCCCACGAACTCGCCCAAACACAACCTTTTTCTCCGCATCCTTATCCCCATTTTCCCTCAACACCTGTCTCGAATCGCCGACATATCCATCGCTTCCGTCTACCGACAAGCTCACCGACGAGAATTCAAATCCTCGTCGGCGAATATCGACGTCGTTGATCCTCCTCCGGCGACGACGGGATAAGGAATTGGAAGAAGGGAGGGACCAGGAGAGGGAATCGGAGTGAAGTGTCAACGAATTGTTCGACGAAATCAATGAGAGAAAGGAACTCGAAGTCTGTAAGAAGAAGGTCGAATTCGCGAGATTGAAGAGTTGGAGTACGTGAGGTGACTCCGATTCGGTCATCGCCGGGCACCGTCGCTGGCCGGGGTGG
The DNA here is from genome assembly GCA_028571145.1 of Dionaea muscipula. Classification (NCBI taxonomy): domain Eukaryota; kingdom Viridiplantae; phylum Streptophyta; class Magnoliopsida; order Caryophyllales; family Droseraceae; genus Dionaea; species Dionaea muscipula. The sequence goes on from JAOWBR010046407.1 coordinate 13,106, forward strand.
CAGGGAGAAGCCAGTGGATTGAAGAAGAAGAAGAAGAGCTCGATGTTGGGTAACTGAAGAATTCGCAGAATCGCAGCGCACGGTCTCAAAGTTTGAAAATGGCGTGATTTATGAAAGGAAGGGCTCGGCGGGTCCGTGGTGCCGATGCTTGAAAAAAAAAAAGGGAATATTCCTTACAAGTTACGCCTGCATTTTGATTTTATTTGTATTCCTTACAAGTTACGCCTGCATTTTGATTTTATTTGTTTTTCGATATAAACAATCCACACGTCTAAAATACACAGACGTATTTTTAAAAAAAAATTCAAAAAAATTCCTATTATTTTTAATGTTTTGAAAATATTCTTACCTCTTTCATTACTATTTAAATACAATGCATTGTTTAATTTTTTTCATTTGTTAAAAAATATTAATTTTCTAATATCATAAAGTGGACGACATATCATTTATATGCCGACTTTATTAGTTATTCAGTTTTATGTATAGACCAATTAAAGTAATCACTTATGCACATATATTTGATATATGTGGATGGTCTATTTAGACTACTTATATTTATAATGTGGATTATAATTTAGAAGTGTGGAAACCGTTTTAATATAAGGACGTTTTGGGTATTATGGGAACCCGCCACGTCCCCATATATAAATGTTTGTAAAATCGGGTTTTGACCCTTAATTTCATTCCTCACGTTCATTTTCTCCTCTTCCCCATCAAAGAAAGAAACTCAGGAGACTCCGGAAGGAATTGAAAAGGAAGACCAAGCAACCCGTTCGATCCATTCCGTTTGGTGATCGATTTCGTCCTCTACATCATCCTCTCTACTCTCTTCTTTGGTTTGCTCTTTGGTGAACTTAGCATGAAGGGGATCAATTTAGGATGATATATACGAGCTTAGTATAATCTAACATCATCTTCTTATCTCTCCTATATTTGTATCTCTCAAATTCAAACTGTGTGATATATTTCTCTTCGAAAATAATTGCAGACGATTTTTCTTATGAAGTGGATAAATTTACTTGCGGAGCGGACGATTTTCCTAACCAACACGTATATTTTCAGATCAAATTTCTAATTTTCTGTGAAAAAATTGCCTAAATTGTATCGGAAAAAACACCGGCAAGGGGTGTCGGCGGGTTCGGTGGCCGACACTTCATTTTTTTTTCTAAAAAAAAAATTAAGTAAAAAATAATCAGATAAACGTGTACATCAATCTAGTCCATTTCGTGAATCGTATGATTTTTTTTTTTTTTTAAATTGAAAACTAAGATAACGTTGAAAATTTTTTATATATGAGTGATTATTTCTCAACAGATAAAATATTCACGTCTCAGGAAGAAATAGAGAACTAGGTGAGAACAATTGGCGCCGGCAAGTTAGGTCCTACATGGGAGGGACCTATCTAGTAACAGAAGTCATCGTACGTGGCGCTTACAAGTTACAAGCATAGGACAGACGCCCAATCAACAACAGCTGGAACGTTACGCATTTAAAAAGGTACTACTTCTGAAACATGTAAAGTAAAAACGAGAGCGATTCCAGGACTAATAAAAGTAAAGTTATTACATCAAGAAGTTTTGGAAGGTACCATCAAATGTTTTCTCCCCAAAAACAACCTTAAATGTTTCCCAAATCGTTGAGCTCAACTTTAGTATCCTTGCTGCGATCGGCTGACTCCTCGGGCAGATCGTCGGTCGGACTGTCAGCTAGATCCTCCTCAGGAGAAAGCTGCTCAATCCTTTCCCAATCTTCGATCGCCTCTTCTATGTTCCATGTGTCCGATTTTCCCTCTCTAAACTCTTTCATCAATTGAGCCCTGACCTTCACCATGGCCCTCACAGCAACCTCCTCGAGCTGGGAGTAGAGATCTTCTCCCCTTTTCCGCTTAGACTCAAGATCTTCCTTCAACTGATCTACCTCTTTTCCCAGATTTTTCTCATTTTTTTCCTTCTCTAAGTACTCACGGCACAGGTCTTTCAGCTTGGTCTGTAAAGAGTTATTGGGGGTAGTCAAGGACCAAATCTTCTGCCTGGCTTCCTCGTACGACTCTTTAAGAAAAATCACTGACTGCAAGACCTGTCCGAACGAATGGAACGGGATTAGCCCCGTTCGAAACAAGAAAATCCCAACCAAAAAAAAAATCTCAATTATCTTACCCTTGAAGACTACTGTATGCTAAAATCAGCGACCTCAGTCATACCCATTTCCTTATACCTCTGGGCATCCTTCCGAAAATCAAGACCTCCGAACGAACTCGAAAGAGCACTAGGGTTCGCAAGTATAGAGTCTTCCTCACACAACTTTAAATTGATACCTCCACCTGCCTCCACCGTCAAATCCTCCACCTGCTCGTACCTCTTTATTTTTTGCCGAGCGGTCTCCGAACCGGACGCCTTCTTCCCTTTATCCTTCTTCGTAGACACCCGCTGCCTGAACTTCGCGCCAACATCTTTCAAGTCAGGTAAAAAAAACTACCCTTTTGCCATTTCGTCCGCAAATGTCCTCTCCTCGTCTGACAGAGGAGGGAACAGCGTCAAGTCATAACCTAAGACTTCGAACGACCTTAGGGTAAATAAGT
>JAOWBR010046518.1:0-15682 GCA_028571145.1 Dionaea muscipula
CTCGTCCACAACTATTAAAAACATCGTACCAGAAGCCATCATCAATCTCAACCACGCAAGCGTGTAAAACCAATTATTATTTAAATCTCATAATGATTTAAAATCCAATTTTGTTAATAATCATTTTTCGAACACGTTATAATCCGATTAAATACATTCGCATTTTTAAAACAGCACAAAGTATGTGCAAAACGTCAGGATAAATCATATCCAATCAACCCATGCCTCACGATAAAGATCAGGCCTCATAAATAAATCATGCCTCATAAATAAATCATGCCTCATAAATATAATCAGGCCTCACGAATAAAATCATGCCTCATAAATAAATCATGCCTCATAAATATAATCAGGCCTCACGAATAAAATCATGCCTCATAATATAACCCAATAATTAAATATATGAATATCAAATACGTACGCATCCTACATAAACACCACAAAGGACCAAGGACCCCTACCTCAATCGCAAACCAATCTGGCACCCAGCTAAAGTCGCCTGAGCCTTTAATCGTGTCCCTTTCCTACAAACCATAAATATTCACAATATAATTTCTATTCGAGGATACCCAAAATAAATTCTAAATCATGCTAAACTCATCCTAAAAATTAATTCGACACAAAATAAATTAATTCGGTAAAAACGGCACACCCGAGGGTCGCGAAACAACCCCCGGACGGCCCAGAGTTCGCCGGAGACGGCCGGAAATGGCTCCGGCAGCCTCCACCGCCGCCTGCCACCCTCCGGTCGCCCCCACCGCCAGCCACCACCACTCCGATCACCACCACCGCCACACACGAAATCTCAACCGAAAATGGAAATCGAAACAAGGAAAGTGTAGATCGGGATGTGGGGAATCTAGATCCGTGCTCACCTTAGTCGGATCGGGTCTCCTTCGCCGGAAATCTCACCGGAATCCGTCGATCCACCCTCCTCCTCCTCGGTTCAAGCTCGGCCGCGCCCTGCCCGCCGTTCAACCACCACCACTCGGCTTCCCTTCTCGCCGCCGTCCAGCCGCCGATGAAGCCCACCGTCGTCGCCGGCCGTCGTCCTGCTCGCCGGAGAAAGGAGCAGACCGAGAGAGAGAGGGAAGTCGGGAATGGGGGTCGGGCAGCGCAAAAGGGAAAGGAAAAAAAGAAAAGGAAAGGAAGGAAAAAAAGAAAAGGAAAAGGAAAGAAAAAGAAAAGAAAAAAGTGGGTGGGGGAAATCGCGCGCACACTTTAATCTTAAAAATACACGGTAAATACTCCGAAAAATTAAAAGAGAAATCTCAAAATCTCACAAATAATTTTAAAATCAAATAGGCGCACACCGCGGGCTATCTCGCCCAAAACCACCCGATCCGTCAAACGCGACTCGGACCGTCTCCCAAAAAAATCACCCGGACCAACCGGATAAAAACAGGACAGGGCACTACAGTTAGGGTTTAGGATTTAAGGGTTAGAGTTTAGGGTTTAGGGTTTAAGGATTAGGATAGTAGGGTTTAGGATTTAACGGTACGAATTAAATTAATTCTTACAAAAAAAAAACTTAAAAAGCTCAAATCAACAAAGGATATTGATATATATCAAACAAATAGTTATGACTCATAATTTAAGTCAATTATAAAATTTAAAACATTTGAATTAAACTCAACTGAACTTATATACTTCATCCTTTCTTTATATTCTTTGAAAATATCTTTAAATAGTTAAACTAAAGTTTTCTCTCTTTTTTTTTCTATTTTGTTGCTCGGTTTTTATTTTTATTTTACTGATCATATTTTTTTATTTTGCTTTATTTTTTTTAATGTAATTCTTTTTGTTTTTCAATTTTATTTTATTTCAAAGCATTTTATTTTTTTTAAGCAATGTCGGACGTAACTATAATCGTATCGTACTTTGTCATATCCGACTATACTCGTGCTAGTCCCTTGTCGTCCATGTCGTGCTATGATTGCTTAGAACCATGTTGTACCGTGCTTGTACCATTCATATCGTGTCGTGTCGTGCCCAACTAAAATAGTGTCGTGTCGTGCTCATGCCTGTCACCTTCCGCATCGTGCCCATGTTGTGCTCCAATGCGCTTTTGTCGTGTCCGTGCCATGCCTAGCTTGATTATGGTCGTGTCATACCCGTGCCGTATCTGGCCCACCAGCACCCGCGCCGTGCTCGTGCCACATCAACTTTGATGTCGTGTCGTACCGTGCCCGCTCATTACCATGCATCGTGCCGTGCCACGTGCTAAAAAAATTGGGTCATACCGTGTCGAGTTAGGCCAAAATCGTGTTTAAATCGTGCTTATGCCTCTGTCGAACGTGTCATTATGTGTCATGCTCGTACCGGCACGGCCCATTTGACACCTCTAGGTGTATGAGCTGAGGATTTTACCTGCTGGGATAACTTGGCGCTGAGTCAAGCAAGCTGCTTTCAAAAGCAGCTTCAGCCATAGTATCATAACTAGGCGATTTTAAAATTTAAGTAATTTTAAATTTGATTTCGACGAAAAACAAAGGGGAAATAAAGGCATGTTAGCTTCAGCCATAGTATCATACAAAGAAACATAAGAAAATATCAATCTGCAAAGAGGTCAACAATCACTTGGAAAAATTTCTCTGTGCCCTGCCCTGTTTGGGTACTCAATGATGCTACAATTAGTACTGCTACATGTAATTAAGCATCTAATAAAATCAAAATTTTGGGTCTCATTCTAAAATAGAAGCAAAACTTACATACGATTATGAGCAAAGGGATTTCAAAAGCCCACCATCAGATCAGAGCCACATGAAGCTGATAACACTTGCTCGATTACTTGAAGGACACCTTTCATAGACAAATGCTCTTGCATTTGTCATGATTCTGCAGAACACTAGCAAGTAGAATCCTCGTATGAGCAACTCCAATGGGATACACAAATCACATGCTATTGCTAAATTTTACTTTTGCCTATCCTACAACTCATTTCAATGAAAAGTAAAATGGCTCTGAAAAAATATATCTTTGCATACAAAAAAACATGAATGAGTTCATAGTTAAAATATAACCGTGAGAAAAACTGAAAATGCTAACATATAACATAGATAGTCCTGGAGTGACATTAGAAAATTATAGCAAATTGTCACTGTTCATAGTTTTAAAAAAAAAAAAAAAAAATAGCTTTTGGATTGACAAATTTACCTTGTCGCATTGGAGTTGCTCTAAAGATGTACGAGAAGAAGATGAAGGACAAAATCATACACTGGACTTGACTCAAGAATCCGCTGTCTTCCGAACAAACCGCTGCAACGACTTGGGTAGCTCAGGCTGCTCAGCGATTCGTTGCCTCTTCTTCTGGGATAACTCCTCTTCCTCCTTTCTATTCATTTCCAAGAATGGTCTCTTTGCCGATTCAACGAGCTGCTGCTTCTTTGCTGCCACTTTACTCGGCTTGTTCCTCCCTTTCGTTTTCTTTTTAAGGGTAGAATTCTTGACGGCGTCTACAGCTTCTTCCAATTCATCTTCCCTCTCTTCCTTTCTCGGCTTGTCTTTTTTCCTGGGTGGCTTTATGGTACCGATTTTAGAAGGATCCAGCATGATAGACTCCGGCGGGAGCTTCTCCAAAAGGGACCGCACCTCCTTCTCCCTACGCTGTTTAGGCGTCTCAAACGGGTTAGCCACAAAGGAATCAAAATTTGGTTCACCGGAGCCAGGAATGAGGATAGATGACCAGCCCATGGAGTGCCCTATTCCCAAAACATCTTCATACGGCCGAAACAGAACCTTCTTTGTCTGATAGCCCTTCGCCATTGAGTGGTTCATATAGCGGCTATAGTTCCGAGTGCCGGCATCATCATCACGAAGAACCTGTATAAATGACCCATTTGAAGCAGCAAGCAACCCTTTCTGACTGAAATCCAAAGATGTAGCATGGCCTGGAAGAGTCTGCAGAACCTCAAACTTCCTCAAGTCCCAGAGTTTAATTTTCTTGTCCATGGCAGCAGTAGCCATCAGACTACCATTGGGATGGAAGGCCAGGGCAGTCAATGGCCCATGATGACACAGCATCTTCACGAGCGGGTTAGGGCTTGTAGGCTTCCACATGGTTACTGTACCCCGGGAATGGCCTAGAGCAACAACACCGTTGAAAGAATTCACCTGCATCACATCTGTCCGGCCCATGCTGGTGCGATGGTTAGCCACCATCGAACCCATGGTAACATCCTGATAGTGAAGATACCCAAGTTTGTTAATTGATGCAAGCAGGAAGTGATTCTTTAAGAACTGGAGCCTCGATACAGCACCGTGTTCCTGAAAATGGCATAAAACATTGTCGTGCGTGACTTTGAGGATACCCCGATGCCTGAACAGTGATGTTCGGTGGATGAAGATCTTAACGTTGTAACCTCCCATCAAAAACAAAAATAATATGCAGAGGAATCCCAGATAACTCACTTTTAGACAGTGAAGCTCAGTGCCATGCATGTTGTAGATGTATGGATATCTGCACAAAAAAAAAAAAAAAAAACAAGAAGAAAGAGAGAGCTTTAATGAACCAACTGTAATATACATGTAAGTGATGGAACCAGTTCATGCTTATCTCAAACCATAGTGATATAAATGGAGGAGCAGAAAAATAAAACAAATACTACTGCTGAATATAGTAAAACAGATGCGTTTTTCACATTGTTTCCCCTTTGAGCAGGGAAAAGGCAGTAAGTAATTATACATCTGGTACATCCAAATATTCATCCAGAAAGAGAGCTGCACCCTTTAAGTCCTTTAACACAACCACTTAGCGAATAGATGATAAAGGAATGTATGGATCAACATAGAGATGCTGCAATAAGATCCACAAAAGTATGATACAAAGAGAAGCAGCTAGTATACGTATAAAATTATCTATTTGAAGATACCATAGAGGGAGAAAATCACAGCCCATCTTACTTCTTCTGAGCAGTAGCAAAAAATAACTCATTGTGCAGGAACACCACATCTCGTACCGTCTCCCTCACCTAAAAGAAATATTAGCAATTAGCAATATAGTAATCCACACATGTCCAGAAAAACTAAGCACTTCTCGGTAAAATTTGTCAAGTTTATTATAAGATGCTTAGGAAATGTTCTATACTTTAGCACGCCCCCTCACGTGAAAACGCTTTGGACTTGAAACATGGATTATGCACAGGTCCACACAACCAACAACATTGACGACAATTAGGGTAACAAGATTCAAACTTACGCCCACCTGGTCAAACTAGGTCTAATACTATGTTAGAGAATCAACTTTACTAAAAATTCAAACTTATGGTAAGAGGTCTAAGAAATAGTTACAAATGCCGTGTTTATTGTTGTAAATAAAACATAGTTTGGACAAGGAACACAAAAGGGAATGTTATTGTTGTTCAAATATCAGGTACTTCTTCAACATTTTCTAATCATTATCATATAATAATGTCATGTTAATATGACTAAAATTCATGAAACATTAACATTCTCAATGGTAAGGGAATTTCGTGACTTGGGGATTATAATATTAAAAAATATAACATATTATCTACAAAAGGAAAATCCACACTAAGATTTAGTCTCAATTATCTACAAGTTCCACATTTAATTCGTTTATTTAGATATACATAAAAAAGAGGGAGAATCATTGAAGTAGGAACTTGAACAATCAGGGGAAAACAGCAGAAAAATATTATATATTTGAAATGAAAGCACAAGAAAAGAATAAAAACTGCCCTCAAAGAGAAATAAGGTACATGAAATAGATTAAAAAAATATATAAAATGTAAGCAACAAGTAATTCTTATTTGAAGAATATAGTATCTTGTATAGTACATTTTATGTGCCAGGAGAGCAGGAGAGGGTGGGCAGGAAAGCAAAAGGATGTGGAGCAGATCGCCTTCACCAAAGGTTTTTGTGCACATTACATTAACATGATAACCTCTACTAAAAGCCTTAACCACCCTAGCATACAGATCTCTCAGAAATACATATGTATTTCGTATTTTTTCTAACAATCTCGGAATACAGATAATTTCCAGGAAAACATTTAATACAAATAATACTTCCATAAATTGCAAATTTTATTAAAAAAATTTAAAATACCCCAATTTTTTAATTTATAAAAAGCTCAAAAGTGTATAGGAGATCATTTAGATCAAATGTTTTGTAGTAAAATTTATAATACGGGGTTATTATTATTTTGAACTATTCATCACTCCAAATAATTCACATCCATAGATTATAGAATACTCAATTAATACCCATCTCATACTTTACTAACACAGGGGTGGACGTACTGCAGCAAGGGCATCTCATATGGCAAATAACCCCTCCAATGCTAACAAAGGCTAGTATGAAGTCAACAAAGGCCAGTGTCAAAAGGATGCAGAAAATGCTTTGAAATAACGGGTAACTAAAACATCCTCATATACTATTGCCAGAAAGAAAAACAAATAAGCCATAATAACACTATGATACACATTTCTAGGTCAATGTAGTACCTGAAATTCCTTAATCAAGCGCAGATTTTTCGTGTCTACGACGGCCAGGTGACCCTTTCTCCCCGCTACAGCCATAAAGCGTCCACTTGGAGTGAAATCAAGTGTATATGGACCAAGATCTGTGTGCATAATCAAAAACAAAAAAGGGGGAAACCATAGTTACATTAGGAAATCATAGTGCACAAGCTTCTTTCTAATCCCCAAAAGACTCACTCGTGATTATTTCATAGGGGGCGTGCAAAGAGTTTTTTTTTAGATTAAAGGAGGTTTAAGGACAAAAATCTTCAGTAATTTCTTCCCCATCAACTAGAGAATCCACACCTTTATTCCAAATGAATAATTGTGGTGCCTAATGAAACTATGTCAGTGAAATAAGTGGATTGTGCATCCTCAATATGTCAAAAAAACAGAATGATCAAGAATGGAAGCACTGTTAGTAGCACGGTTTAAATAAGCCTACAATAAACTGGTCTTTACTCATTTAATCTTGTACTTTTTAAGTTGATGAAGTTTAATAGTCGGTTAAGAGAAGAGCATTCCTCAAGATTTAAGCAAATGGAAAGAGTTTCATTGCAGGGTTGAACAATTCTCGTCTCACTAAATCTTTTGAAACATGATCGTCCCACCTTTGATGTATCCCTAGAAAAAAAAAAAACAAACAATGAAACAGCACACACTAACCAGGTAAGACAATATCATACACATTCTTTGCACTTAGGAGGCCAACTTCTTGAGCAATTGCTTCTTGTTTAATCCTCCATGACTTTTCTATACCATCGACCTCCAAGTACCCACCTTCACTAGGCATAAGCCACTGAGGAACAAAGAAAGATTGGATTACAAGTAGCAATATATTATTGTTACGAAAAGGATAAATCAGGATATGGATAAAAAGAAGTGAATTATGATTCATTTTCAACTCCAGCTGCATCTACAGAAAATTTGACAGTCGATAACTGTAAGTATGAGGTCATCAGTTGTTGGCAGAAATCAGAGTATGAAGGAGGAAACATGGCTTAGGAAGTATCAAGCATCTCTCTTGTAGTAAATTAAAGGAGGAAAAATGAGCACATTCAGAAACTACAGCCCATGATCTTACTCCAAATCATCGTATATCTCGCAATGAAAGAAAGCTGAAGTAAATGTTTGCAACAACAAAAAATACAAGTAAAGAAGCTTGGTCATACCTTCTCAACTTTTGCAGCAACTTTTGCAGATCTTCCATATAACTCTTCTTTAAAGGCAAGTTGTCCTTTTAATTTTTTGTCTCTTAAATTCTACAAAAAAAAAAAAAAACATAAGCCTGAACCCAATACCAAATTTCCCACAAATACTTATCAGGATAAACCATACCTTCAAGTCAGCACCTTCCCCTCTAAGATATTTCTTCACTTTGGATTTCAACTCCTCAGACATATCCTGCATGAAGTGATTTCCTGACAGATTAATATTCAAGTATACATGCTAAATCAGTCAAATGCCAACAAGATACTTCATCTGAAAGATAACAGAGAAGTAGATATATATTTTTATTTTGTGAAAGTGAATTGCTTATCGTGTCGAAGTGACCGCTAGTTCATTAAAAGATAACTCTTCATCTCATTCTAGTCTCACAGAAAATGTTCGCTGTGTGTCGTCTTCGGCTGCGGTAGTCGGCAACCCATGCCTCTTTGTCTTCATACTTCACTTCGATAAGTGATTCATGAATCAGGTGAGTCTTCTTCTTCCTCTTCTAGTCTTCTTCCTCCTCGAAATTAGGGATTTCGAATTTGGCATTTGTTGCTCTTATTTTAGAATTCTACCGCCCCTGCTTATTTATTTGGGATTTGTTGCTCTCATTTTATCTTTTGTCGAAGATTTTCCTGACTAAAATTTCTAGAGCCGGTGGCGGCTGATGTGTGGAGGATGGACGGTGGTGTTTGGTTTGCATGGAGGCTGGAGGTTGAAGCGGCGCTTCGATTAGGGTGGTGAGTTGCTGGTCGGTGGCATATATGATTGATGCACGAGTCACCGGCTATTGGGCTGGGCTAGCTAAAGCCCATTCACAATTAAATGATATTTACACCAGTAGTTGGAAGCAACTAGCAAGCAATAAGATTGACACACGTAAGTGATATCAACACCGTTAGTAGGAGAGCAACTTTACTATTAAAGAGTAAACATGTGGTTAGTGTTCTATGATTAGAGACAAACTATGACTAAATGTAGATACCGTTATAAATGTCATGAAAAATTATACCTACAAAAAATTATTAAATGTTCATTTTTGTGGATCAAATGTTCTTTGTTCAAATGTTTGTTATAAATATATTACGTATGTCACTTGACTTTAAAAGATGAAATCAAGAGCTAAAAAAAAAAAAAATTATTTATGCCAGTTTGATGCTATCGCAACATAGTCCAATATATATAATATATATATACTACCATAAGGGACAAAAATGCAAAAAAAAAAAAAAATAAAATAAAAAATTTGAAGGGTTTTTTTAGGTTGAAGTAAGAAATGTCATCTTGTATGTTTGGTTTTGTTTAGGAACATTGAGTTCTGAACTCATACTCCCTACATTTTTTACATTCTAATCAACCTTCTTAACCATCGTCTTTATCGGACCCTTCTCTCTCCTTCACCTGACTTCCAATTTCTTCGAAGTTGTCAAGTTGTTATCCATCTTTTACTTCAATGAAGTTCATAATTTGAAAAGTTTCTTTGCAGTATGTCTCAACCGTGGATATCTCCTGGTGGAATCCCAAGTTCAACATTGCGCATTTCAAACATTAACAGATATCGGCCGGAACCATGGCGGTTTCCAGCAGGTCATTTTTTCAATTTGCTCTTTTTTTTCTTGGTTTTTAGTTTGTCTTGCTTGTTAGATATTGGTTGCAATTGAATTTTTTACTTTTGCTTTTGTTTCTTTTTCCCCTTCGTTTTTTAATTAATATGAAAACTAATTGTAGCCATATTATATGAGATTGTATTATGTAATGGGTGGTGGTGTTTTGTTGTGAAATGACAATATCTGGAGCTCTTATGGTGACGAATTGATAGTTGGGGCATGGTGACAATTGTGGATAATGGAGTCTTAAGGTTCGACATTTCTGATGGGAAGTGCGCATTTCATTGGAGATACTAGGAACACGTGTTTTTATTTTATGGGTTTCTGTATTGGATGTCATCTAACATATACATAAGAAAAATTTGTCAAGAAAAATCAGTTGTAGAATGTCTGTTTGGATAATACCACCATTGACACCATAACTGTTTGCCTCTATTGTTGATCAAGTCCGACGACTATGCATTATCCTTGAGTTGCAGTGTATACGTGCAAGAGTGAAGAGTAATCTAGTATTGGCATGATATGGTTGTTGAAGCTTCCCATACAATAAAGAAAATATCTGAATGATCTCCGTGCATGGAACCAAATAGCGGTCATTATGTGACCCGGCGGCCACAACATAACACTAGTTTAGCCTAACATTACGTGTCAGAACTATACAGAACCGTATGTTATTGACCCTTTTAAAGTGGTTTGCAATAGCACTTACAACTGGCTTTGACGGTCTGTGATGGTCGTGACGGTCATGACCTCTTACAAATCTAAGCAATGTTATATGAGCAGACCCTGTAAACACTTTGTATTTGGTTGTAATATAGAAACGAACATATCATGCAATAAATAAAAGCAGGCTGCAACAGGAGCAACATGTTATGTGACATATGCTGTAACCTGCTTCTGCATTACCATGGCCGTGTCCGCATTTTTGTTCCTTGTTTCCATGGATGTTTCACCTTTCATGTTTCAACTCTGAGAACTCTTTCAATAAGAGTGAAAAGATTCTCCATCTGGTTAAAGAATTGAACTCCTTCTAAAGGTGAAACCAAATTGCATCCTACTTTATTAACAAGTGGAAAAAAATTTCTGGTATGAAGTTCTGTACTGTGCAAGAGCAGAAGGAAATAGCTAGTTAAATTACTGGCAATTGGAGATAGTTCCCCAAAAGATGGCTGGATGAAGGAATCTTTTGCAAAGAGGGAAATATGGATGAAGGAATCTTTTGCAATTGGAGATAGTTCCCCAAATTTACGCGCCTTTGTTGCACAGTTTGGTTTTTGATTGTCTTTTAAGTTTGTATTCTTTTTTCTGACTTGCGTATGACCATTCACACATCAATATCATGGACACAACAGGCTCATTCCATTTTCCTGAAAATATAAGCACCACAAAGTTTGGAAGGTACTTGAAATTGGTGTGGTTTTGATATTGCAAGAGGGTTCTGTTTGCTTAAAGATTCTAGAGTTTTAAATCAGTTCTTGAAATTTTATTAGGTTCATAAACCAAATCAAGTGCTGAAATTTCATGAACGAGACCAACAAATTGGAGTTTGAGCAAACAGTTGGCGGATATAGTTAAAAGGATGTTGGATTCAAATTGAGTTCTTGGTAAGAGAGGTGGTGAATGCTGTGTAATGGTTGTTGTGGCAGGTTTTGGGATGCTTGTAATACAACCCATGAGCAAATATTATCTTATTAACAAGTCCAAAGAAGCAGTTGAAGACTGAAAATGGATATAGAGGCTAGATTGGCCAACTTTTCTTCTCTATCTTTCTGAAATAAGTTTGAACTATGTATGCTTATGTATTTGGCTTTTTGTATGCTTGCCCTTTTTCTCCTTTTTTTTTTTTAAATAATGGTCGTGAATTTTCTATGGTGCCCTTCTCACTTGTCGCAGAAGTCAAATTAAACTTGACTATGACTTTCCCTCTAGGTGAAATTAGTCTCAGGGGTTCCCTATTTCTTCTAGCTTATAGTTAATATATCAGAACTCAATTATTTAATCTCACATCATTCATTTTCTATTTTCAGTTTCAAAAACTTTTCTGGCAGTTACTTTCTCACTTTACAAGTTAGTTATCTGTTTAAGGTACTATATGCACCTCTACTTGGAAACTACTGGTTGCAGGATAGAACATGGATTGGTTCTAAATATACGAAGCTTTATATCGGTGATTACATCCTGTTCTGCTGGGTTGCGGCTAGCCTTGGTTTATTGATTCAGATCATGGGTTGCTTTTGATATTGGATATTCATCATGTTTCTGTTTGACAAGTTGCAGTCTGCATGCATTAACCTGTCGTGTTGACAATTGTACTGCATAGCTTCTTTATCTTTGTCTTGCTGGTGCAACTGGCTGTTATGAAGTTACTCCTCATTCCACCTCTACCTATGAATTGCAGGTGGTGAAATTCAATCTAATGTCAGGTTCCATGGTCCAGTTCATGTTTACTTTCCATGGCATTTTGTAGACCTCAACCTACTGCTTACTCGATCCTCAAAGGTACCTTTTGTTTACAAAGCAAGTGGAAGATATTCTGCTAATCAGCTCCATGATGGCTCTGTGAAATTTGGGGAAGCAGCTGGACAAGCTCTGGACCATGATCTGCTTTCATCAAAATCTGATGATCTGCATGATTTTCCTGGTACATTTTATGCCAATGGCCATGGAAGAATTCGTGTTGGATGTACAAAGTACAAAAATAGGTTCTTGAACTTTGTATGCCTGAGTTCTATCATAAATATTGCTGCTGAATCCTTATTCAAGAGTGAGATTCGCCGGAGGATATGTATTATTGTTGCTTTGCTGGTCCTAAGCCGTGTGGGATATTTCATCCCTCTTCCTGGATTTGATAGAAGATTGATTCCTCGAGACTATCTTAGCTTCGTTTCAGGATCTGCTGGTGGGTTTATTATTTCTTGCTTCTGTTTGGTCGGTCTTCCTAATTCATCACCCCCATTCATCGTTTGATTTCTATTGTGCTTGATTGGTTATCAAGTGGGCGGCTCATACAGATTTAGGTTCACTTGTGCTAGTGTAATTTTCAAGCAAGTTGATCTTAGTTCCTGCTAGCTAACTATGATCTGACAGATCTGTTGCTTCCATATTGTTACTCCTTGTTGACAAACCCTCTGTTGATTTGGTGTCATAAATTTGATGGAGAACTGGCGCCGGATTGGAGTATATCATAAAGTTTTATGGGCTCTGGTTGTATTTGAGGTTCTGCACCTGAGGTGAAATCGGTCTCAGACAGCACACCGATTTACCCACTACTTGTCCTCTGCTCACATGGTCCTGTTTGTCCGCCTCTTGGTGCACCTGTTCACCGCTGCTCCTTTTGTGCGGATTTGTTTAGTTTCCTTATTTTCTATACTTCATAAATAACCTTATATAATGATTTATTTTGGGGTTATTTTATCATGTACTTTTGGTATCTAATTCTCGTTGTATATATGGGCATTAGGCTAGGGATTTGGTTCTAACAACCCCATTATCTGCTGGTTCAATGTTGTTGCTCCTTGTTATCGACCCTCGTGATTATGGGTTGGGGCCAATATCATGGTTGCCTCTTGACCATGAACAACTGAGCTGTAGGCTGTTTGTATGTTTACCAATTTGAAATATGATGATTGGTTTTTCCTTGTAGAGATGATAGAAGTCATCTTGTGTGGATAAACTGTTCTCCACAACTTTCTAGGGAAAACTATTCAAGGGTAACTTTATTTAGCTGAAATGCTTAATGTATCATCCGATGATGAGGGCATGGTTATTTAAGGAGATTACGGTAGAAGCCCCCACCCTGCCTTATAAAATCAACTAGTTGATGCTTTCTTTGAATTAGTTAACGTGCGAATTCTGTCAACATCATGGTTGTTTATGAGATGGTGTGAATTTCTCAAGTTACTGACTTGAAGGATCTTAACTTCGTACTTTTTTCAGGAGAGGAGCTTGGCAAGTATTCACCAGAACTGAAGATGTCTCTGTTCCAGCTCGGAGTTAGTCCTCAGATTGCAGCATCAATACTGATGCAGGTTGAGTTTTGTGAGTTTTTGCACGCGCTTCTGTTTTTATGTGATAGTCTCTCTTCTACCCTTTTCTCAATGTCAACCAAATAATTAAGGTTAGCTAAGCATTGACCTACTAAGTGTGGGTGGACAGTCTTGTTAACCTCAATCTGTTGTGTCATGGTTATGTCCTGCTTGATATTTTGTTCCAACTCTTTTTACTATCATCCTCTACCCCTTTTGAAATGTACACCTTCTATTGTTTAACACCTGCTAGTAGGTGCAGGACTTCGTTTCCCATACATACTCATTTAATGGTGTCTCCTTCATCTTGTTTTGAACTGGTGCCACTTTAACTATCGAACTATAACACCGTTTTGGATGTTGTCCATCTTGAGGAACAAACTTTGTTCGTTTCTACTGTCAAGAAACCAACTCTATCAAAATGTCAATCTTATGGTAAAAGACTCATGAAATATATTTAGAGTCGCCCCCCTCATGCAAATACTCCTTGGGGTGTGTTTGATTTCCGGATTAGGTATCTTAGACAGGATTAGTTATTCCGGATGATGCTCAGTTCGCTGTTTGTTTCGCATGGCGATATCATGAATTATTTGTCCGGGACGACAGTTATCCAGCAAAAACGTAGGAAAATAAAAGATGGGAATTGCTGGATAAGCTAAAAAAGACAAGCGTTGCCCTCCTCCAGATCTGCTGACGTCCTCAGTCGACCTCCTCCAGATCTGCCGACGCCATCGTTGCCCCATTCGACCTCCTCCAGATCCGCCAACGACGTTGCCCTCCTCATTTGACCTCCTCCAAATCTAATTGTTGCCCCATTCGACCTCCTCCAGATTTGTATTAGTTGGATTTTCTCTCATCAATCTAGTTCGTTTGGATTTCTTGTGTTAGTTGGATTTTCTTCAATTTGTTTGTTGCCTTCATGCTTTGCTAGTTTTCTGGGACGAAGACGAAGATGAATTTTGATTTTCGAGAGTGAGAGAGAGACGTGAGGAAGAGAGAGAGATGAGGATATTTTTGTACAGAAAATTATAACCCCATGTTATTTTCTATTTAAAACAAACAACGAATTGGTTGTGAAAGTTGGATATTAAATCCAATCCACTATCCCATCATTTACAACCCTTCTTTTTATATTCCATCATTAATTATCCCTTATTTTTCTACAGGGAAATCAAACAGAACCTTTAAGTTTAAAGTGTGGATTGTGCACCGACCTTCTGATACAAATTTTGAGTAAGTGGAGGTTGCGCTCGCACGATTCAAATTTGTGACGTTTGGTCACCGTCTAATATCATGTCAAGGAGTTAATACTATCAAAAGGTCAAGAAGGTTCATGAAATATATTTATCATCCACGTTTATGGATTATGTTCTTTCAGCATCAAGAGATAAAGAAATGATGAAATATATTTAACATTACTGACAAAAAAAATATATTTAACATCCATGTTTATGGATTATGTTCTTTCAGCATCAGGACAGAAAGAAAGGAGATGCCGCATACATCCATCTCAATATTTTTCTCTTTCACTTCCATCCTTCTAAACTTCTATTTTTATTTTCTCCATGCCCATCTTTCAAACATTATTGATGACATTTAATGGTGCAACACTTTTCCTATGGAGGACTAGTAGCAACCCAATGATATTTTCCGGTACTTTGGGATCCTGTAAAAACTCTTGAGCCACTCTTCCACTTCACCTTATCTGGTCAGTTTCAATAAGTAAAACCACCAATCTTCCTAGTCATCCTATGCCATCAATAGAACACTTGAAATAATCTCTTTTTGAAGATTCTGTATTGGCAATCGCTTAACTACCTCATTTCTTAAACTATTCCCATTGGAAAGGTTAGCTTATCTTCATCCACTGTTAAAAAACTCCAAGTTGAAAGGTATTCTATGCGTTCAGTTCTACTTCTGCTAGTGTTGTAGATCATCTGAAGTTGTTTAAGTTGTTATTTTGGTAATTCCTGGAGTTCCTAAGTTTTGGGGTACTTAAAATAATTTCGAGTTTCTCAAATTTGGCTTGTTGAAAACAATGGGTTTAGCTTAGTGGGCCTTAGTTGGTCTTAGTATTGGACTAGGTATATTTTTGTATGACCTAATATACCACATATATATTCATTGTCTAGCCTCCCAAAGGGGGCTAAGTTTTTCACTCTTCATTCACAATTGTTAACATGGTATCAAAGCCTATTTTCCTTCACCCCTCAACACTATAGCTGCCGTTCATCTCCTTCCTTCCTAAACCCTAGCCACCTTCTAATCTCACACACTACCACTAAACCACTATCCTTTACCGTCAATCAACCCCTGCCCAGGCCTGCCCACTCGCCGGCGACCACCGTGGTGGTGG
>JAOWBR010046628.1:5289-25198 GCA_028571145.1 Dionaea muscipula
ATAGGAGAAAATAACTCTATTTTTATAACCCACTGGTAGACCGATGTCAGACATCGGACACCACTAAAAGATCGACACATCGTTATACTGGATGATCGACACATGACTCTATTGGACATACAGCAGATGGCGACATGAAAGGGTAAAACAGTCATTTCATAAGTCGTAAAGGCTGAAATATTTTTCTATAAATATCCCTCTAAATCCAAGGTATATTTCATTCACAAAATCCAAGTCTCAATAATTTTCAGCTTTCCTTTAAAATTTTCGATCTTCTTGGAATATCGACTGACCTAGCCAGATCATGTAGAAGTCAAGACTTAGTCAAGACTCAATAGTATCCCCAAGAAGATCATGTAGAAGTTTACGGAGTATAAGAGATGAGAGCAGAGCGATCATGATTTATTTGTTTTACTGTTGCCATTCTGAAAATAGAGTTTGTATCGATAATTTTAAATGATTATTTAAGTCAAGAACCAAAAGACAGAAAACAAAGATAATTTGTCAATCTGTATGTGTGCAAATGTTGATGGTTACCAATAATTAGATAAAAAGCCCCCCTGCATTAAAATGATTTCACTAACCTTTTTGGTGAAATATTTGATTAAAATTTAATGTATTGTTCGGTTTGTTAGAGTCTGCACCATTTGGAAGAAATGTAAAAGAAAGCGCAGTCATTTTTTATACTTAGTTCATAAGAAGAATTAGGAAAATGTTGATGGGCATCCGGATAATACTCGTTAATAGATAATAAGAGGTTATTTGGTTTGTCTGTATTTTATTTTGAGATTTGAGTTTTCGATTTTTGATTTTTAGTCTTTAATTTTCACAAAAAACAGAAAATAAAAAATAAAAAAACGTATTTGGTTTATAATTTATAATTATTTATAATTAATAATATATAATTTATCTGATATTGAGTGTTTTCCTTGTTTTAGATGTTTTGGGATTTCTGTGGAAAACACAAAAAATAATTTGTTTTCCTTTTCTATATTTTAAAAATTTTGAACTAAAAATTATTTTCTTTTTAAGAAAACAAAAACCAAAAAATTCAAACAAAACGTTTTTTCTCTTTTTTATAAATTAGAAAATACAAAAAAATAAAAAACATGGCAAATCAAACACAACGTAAGTCTTTTTTATATTTTTCTCAATTAATTTGGTGGCTACTGGTCATCACCCTTCTTTCGGATAACTTTATTGCGATTGATTCTTATCATTATTTCTTTTCAATTAAGTATATAGATTTTTTAGGTTTCACAAGATTCATCCACTCTCTTTCTAATAGGAATTATAGTTGAATCACGGTAAATCTTTCATATCTCAATATTAATAGACTGCTTTATCTTATATTTTTTAATTTATTTAAATAGATTGGTTTCTATATCATTTGAATTGGTGTATATATATCTATAATATAATTGAGGATAATTTTTGAATTTAAAAACCAATATGTGTCCTATGTGGCACAAGTAAGAGAGAGAGAAGAGAGAGGGAGAGGGAGAAGAAAAAAATAATCTGTATTTTCGACACAATGAACACTTTACTCTCTTCAATCAATTTAAAATATTTGTTTTATTAATTTTAACTGATTTAGAAGGGTGAAGTGCAGATCGTGTCGAAGACACGGATAATCTCTAGTATATATATATAGGGGGAGTTATTTTGACACCTCCAATTACACCTTCAATTACACCCATTATTGACCATTGGATCGGCCCCATTGAATGGCCCAGATGATTAGTTAGGATTTTTAAAAGATTTTAAAAAAATAAGAAAAGAAAAAGAAAAAGAAAAAACAAAAAAAGGAAATGATAAACCCTAAGGGGACATCTGGGCCATTCAAGGGGCCCGATCTAACGATCAATAATGGGTGTAATTGGAGGTGTAAGAATATCCTCCCCGATATATATATATATATATACTACACCTATCAATCCGAAATGATTTGAGATGATCCGGACCGTTGGATGTGCTTAAAATGTGTTTTTATGAGTGTAGAATAAATCATACTGGAACCCGAGGTGTTAATATACGAACCCCAAGATGAAAAAATACCGGAAAAATAGAAAACATGTAGAAATCTGAATATATTTGGGTACAATCAACCTTACCGAAAAACGTCCAGATAGTTCCCTTCTCGGTTTTTTTTTTTCGATGATTTCTTATGTACACCCTTAAAAATATATTTTAAATGCATCCAACGGTTTAGATCGTCTCAAAACATCTCAGATTAAATTTTGGCATTATTTTTGGCATGAAAGTCGTTTTTGGCATTTGGGATCGGGGATCGGGGTGGGGAGATCCCCAAAACTGACCCCGACCTGATCCCTGCATTTATTGTAATGAAACTCCCCAAATCCGCCCTGTCCCCAAAAAAATCTTCGAATTCTCGCCCCATTCGGTTCGGAGAACAGCTCGGGTTCAGCTGGGGCGGCAGAAATGCCCATCCTTATTCATGAATTATAATTATATTTATATCTTTACATTTATCATCAAAGTAATATATAAATCGTATTATGTTTCTAGGTCTGTTGGTGATGAAAGCTTCCTCCAGCAGATATTTGACGAATACATTGATCAGCTAAAAGAAATAGAAAATGACAAGGAGCGAAGGAGGAAGGAGGAAAAGGTATCTTTTTGTTGATTGCATTCCATTTATTGGTTGATAGTCTCTGAATTTTTGTTACATTCTGGAAACATGCATGCGTATTCTATAGTCTTGTTGACTCTCTTTTGTTACATCTGAACTGCGAACTGTTTATTGCGTGACTCAGAGTCGATATGGTCCTAACGCAAATGATATCAATCAAGCATTATTGCTTTGTAGTTAGCACTAGAGTGCAGTTCTGGACTTCAATACATCATCAAACAAGTAGCAACAAACTAGTTGACATTTTATATTTAAAGTTGTTTATGTTGATAGTTATTTTGCTACTTGGAAAGGAACACAAAATTGGGATATGTCAAACTGGAGATGGCAACAATGAATACACCCTTCCCAGAAAGTGAAATAAGTGCACCAAGTTGCATGACGAAATTGCACCTGCAATTAGTGGTCCACCTAGTGCTGGAGCAGATATAAGTAGTATCCTGTGCTTCACCCTTTGATATCTTGTGCTATGTCTTCTTTTGATGTTTCATCTTGTACAACCTATAAATTTCATAGCTGATCTTTTGTTCCCAATGCAATTCACTCTGTTTTCAAGGACAGATTTCGTATTCCACTGTTAGTGGATGCTTGAAGTTTAAGTATCGTGTCAATGTCCAATACTGCTACATTATTCCCTAGAATTTATCAGTGAGTGACTTGGCCGAGCTGTTTACTTTGTGCCTATGCTAGACTATGTTAGCGGTTGTGTCTTCGTCCTTGAATTAGCTTTTATTATCCTTTTCAGTTATGCTAGCCTGGTTCACTAAAATTCATAACTGTGCATAGGATAACATGGATGAAAGGCGGATCTTATAGATTTATGATATTTGCTCTCGTCTTTTTCTCCCACCTTCTTTCAGGCAAGGAAAGAAAAAGAGAGAGACAAAGAAAAAAGGTCAAAGGAACGCAGGGAAAAAGATAGAAGGCGTGATAAAGATAGAGGAAAGGAGCAAGTTGCTAAAGATGAGGTTGACAGCGACAATGCTGAATTTGATGACGGTTTTATTTCGAGTGACTTGAAAACTTCTGGAAAGGAGAAGGATAAAAAGCACCGTAAGCATCACCACGATGTGGAAGATGATGCTAGCTTGGGCAAAGATGGAAAAGATCATTCTAGAAGTTCACGGAGGCACAATGGTGACCGTAAAAAATCTAGACATGTACGCCCCTTGTTTTTTTGGCCATTCTGTTGAATGCACACCTTTGTTTATTCTATTCTCATGAAAACTGCTCATGTTTTATCTGCTGTGGCTGTCTGACCAGTCTGTTGACAATACGGAATCTGAAGACGAAGGCAGGCGTAAGAGAAACAAGAGAGAGCACCGCAATGGCTCTCGGAGGAAGAATGAATACGAGGAGCTTGAGGATGGGGAACTTGGTGAGTTTTAGCCCCGTTTTAACTCCATTCAGATGGTCAATTTTGTAGTATGGATTGCTGTCCAGCAATGTTTGATAGTCTAGTGTCAACGCACCCATGAAATGGTTGTGGGTAGAGATGCACATATCTGATTTTGATAAAGGACTGTTACTAAGGTGTGAAATCGCACCACTGGTAAGACAGGATGAGAGATGTAAAATATGATCTCAAAGAGATGCAATTGAAGAGTGGGGGCGGAAGCCTGATGAAGAGTTTAAGGACACTGTTAACCATGAGAAACGATGACCTTGGAGGTGGGGCGGGGTGGGGTGGAGTATTACTAGTTGGACTTCATTCTGCATTCCATTCTCGACTTCATTTTCTAATTAGGAAAAGTGGGTGTGGTGTGACTCATCTTTGGAAAATATGACAAAGAAAAAAGGTTTGAGACCATAAGGGGCACTTTTCCAACTAGCAATACTCGGTGGGGTGTTTGATTGTACATAATATTAGAGTTAGCTGCATGTATAATCCCACCTAGTGGTGAACACAACACATAGTTTGTAGCTGTTGTAGAAGTGTTCTGCACACTTATGTTCATTACTCAGGTTATTGTTGTTGATGAAAAGCTTGTGTTAACTGGGCATTTCTTGTCTAGGTAACTGGTGAGATGCTTATGTTTTGATTTGACCTACCTAGTGACGGGAATGGGGTTGCCTCCGCAAATTTAACAATCTTTGGTGGGCTGGTTGAAAGTTACTGTACTCGTTGTCCCAACTGCCCATTCCATCAGAGGGAGCCATATCTACAGCCTCTGTTGTTCGATCAACAGAGAATGAAGATAGATAGATGGATTTCCGTTCTAGCTTCTGTAGGGGGAACATAATACAAATTAGAAGGTACCTTGCTCCCTTCTGACCTTTTTCCCCCTTTGTTTACTGTTACTCTTTGCTCTGTATCCTCTCTCCCTCTCTTTATTTTCTTGCTAGGAATAATCTATTTGTAGTTTTACAACATGATCATAAATATGAGATGAGGATGGGATCGGTGGTTTGTGCTTATATGTTTTTTTTTACTTCGAGGACTATCAGTGCTATGTGCCTTTCTGGCTTTCTGCTTCTGGGTTTTCACCAGCTCTGTTTATTTTTTGGGGATAACCAAGGGTACGACTGTAAGTTGAACGGGTTAAATCTCATGACATTCACAAACCCTACAATCACGGGAACCAGGTAAGGTCATCCTCATAATAGCACAAACACTTTTGGAAATTTGAATTGATGATCTTATGGATGTTGGGTGTCTCGTAAAACCATTTGTATTATTGTTTTTCAATCTCTGTTTACTCGACTAAGATCACCTATTCATTTTGTGGCTTCTCTTTCAATAATAGGATCAGGGCAAAGTAGTGTTTACATGTTATGAAATTCCAAAGATCATCATCATCATCTTTGTCTTAATCCCACTAGGTGGGGTTCAGCAACATCGATCAATTTTCGTGATTCTAAACGGTCGAGGACATCTATTATAGTGAATTGTAAAAGTTTCAAATCCGCTCTAATAGTTTTATTTAAAGTTTTTTTAGGTTTTCCTTTTCTTTTCGTCATCTTATCTTTAATCGGGGTTACTCCTACCCGCTGGTGAATCTCCGTGTTATACCTTTGTTCTTTAATGTTACTTTTTGCATCCACCAAAGTATCATCATCCTCCATCACCCCACCTTTTGTACATTATTCTTCTTGATTGTGCAACATTTTGACTCATATATTAAGGTTGGCCTAATAGCTGTTATATAAAACTTTCCTTTAAGTCTTATAGTTATTCTTTTATCACGAAGAACTCATATGCTCTTTATTTCTGTCAATGTACATTAATCTTATCAGTAACATCCTTATCAATCTCCCCGTCACATTTGATATGAGACCCTAGATATTTGAATATATTACACATTAGAATTTTGACCCCTCCTATGACCACCAACTTCTCCCCTGAGTCAGGAACACTAAAATTATATTTCAGATACTCAGTTTTCCTCTTTTAATCATAAACCTGAATATACACATAGGTATATCCGTTTGAACATGTTTTGTAATCTCATCCTGAATCATATAGAAGAGATATGGGTTCAACTCTCTGATGCACCTCGACTGTAATAGGAGAATTCTCTTATTTGTCACCTACGGTTCTGAACCTAGACGTCCCTCTGATGAACATGTCCTTAATGATATCAAGGTATTTTTTATTGACTCCTTTTTTTTTTTTCCCAATATCTACCATATTATCTCTCGCAGGATCCTGTCGTATGTTTTCTTCAGATCAATAAATATCATATGGAGATCCTTTTGTTTCTCTCTATATCACAAACTGATTCAGATACTTTGGTTGTTCGTTTAAGCTTTTGATCAATGACTTTCTCTCATAATTTTATTATGCGACTCATTAACTTGATACCTAGATAATTGTTAAAATCTTGTAATCTTCCTTATTCTTAAACACAGGCACTACAGTACTCTGTCTCTTTGGCATTTTCTTATGCCTTAGAATCCAATTGAACTGTTTACAGTCATCTTTCTCCACTTTTACCTTACTTTTTCCATTTCTCAATCGGTACCCGATCTGACCCAAATATCTTTTCATCCCCATCTTCCGTAGAGCCAATTGAATCTCAAATACTCTGAATTGCCTAAAATGTTTATATATATTTGCTTTCTCTTTTTAGTTAACGTCCAAATTTTATGCCTTAACTTTACCTTTATTGAGAAAGAGTACTGAAATGGTTACACCACTGTTGCTTAATATCATCGTTCCTTGTCGCCTTCCCTTTCAATGCACTTGACTTTCCCAAAGTCTCAAGCCCTCTTATCTCTTGCCCTTGCTATTCTTATAAATATTTTTCCCTCCCTCTTCAGTCTCAAGTTTTACATAAAACTTATTATAAGAATTCATTCATTCTGGCTTTCCCAACAATCTTTCTAGCTAATATTTTAGCTGTCTTATACTCTCTATATATATAAAACCAACAATCTTGCCACCACTTAAAATATTTTTTCTTAAACATAATCGTTTGTTGGACCTCTTTACCCTACCACCACCGTTGTGCTTTGCCCATATTTCAACCCTTAGATTTTCCAAGCGATTATCTCGCTACCTTAGTAATACTATCTATCATCCGATTCCATTTCACATTTGCATTTTTTATAGCCTCTATCATCCATAAATCTCTATCGTCCAACTTTTAGCGTATTTTCATCACCTTATCCCCTTTCAGCATCTACTAATGTATTTGTTTATCCTTTATCTTAGGTTTCTGACTCCTCCAGGTTTTAAAGCTTATATCGATCACCAAGAGTCTATGCTATGTGG
This sequence comes from Dionaea muscipula, assembly GCA_028571145.1. Taxonomy (NCBI): domain Eukaryota; kingdom Viridiplantae; phylum Streptophyta; class Magnoliopsida; order Caryophyllales; family Droseraceae; genus Dionaea; species Dionaea muscipula. The sequence continues at coordinate 12,660 of JAOWBR010046628.1, forward strand.
TTAGGCTTTCCTCGAAAATAACTTGAAATGAGTGTAAAATTTGTAAGTTATCAAGTGCTTATTCCTTTTTCTAAAGCACGTGTTTAATAACACCATATCCCAAGCTAGAGCAAACTTCTGCTCTGGAATAGTTTTTCCTGACTCGTTCTTTGGACTATACCCATAACCCTCATGGGTCCTTCTGAAACCTCCTCTATCCTTTTCAACATGAATATTTAGATATCCCTCAATAAAGACTTTCTTATTTACATTGATCGTTCGTATCTTGTGAGGTGTAGACGCTAAGGGCATTTACCACCTCTTTTCCTAAAACCAATCTGACCCTAATGATCATCCCTTGAGAGTCCACATCTACCATTTTATCCTTGAGAGAAAAAACCACAAGAATATCTACTCATTCCTATGTTTTACCTTTTCTATATACCATAATTTAAATTCTGTTCCTTCGTATATTCCTTCACTTTATCCCCTATCCATTTGGTCTCTTGTAGACACATTATATTTATTTATCCTCCTCCGTCTCATTATGTCCAACAACTTCATACTCTAAGCCTTCAGGTTTCGTTTGTTTTGAGAATATGAAAATGAGGCATAATTAGTAATGGAGATAAGAAAAGAGATAAGAAATGATAAAATAATGAGTTGGATAAGTTATATAATGTGTTGATTTTATAAACTTGTTTGTTTTGAGAATACAATTATAGGATAAATTTTTTTACCATCGTTGACCGACGTTGACCAACGGCTGGTAGTTGGAATCCGACAACCTTACTTATCCCACCGACTTGGGATAAACAAGTAACACCCCTGTGAGATTTTGTTGTCCAACCATTTGTGGGATTTGGGCAAGGTTATTATCCCACCTTTTAATTTGTCATTAAACATGGCATAAGGAGGTAGATCGGAAAATTAATCCAATTCGACTTCCTTTTCCACAAAATAAATAGGACGTCAATGTACCTATATTCCAAGATGCCATTCGCACCTTACAACCTCCCTCGTCTGTCTTATTTGTTCTATTAGAGCGATTAGAAACATGATATCTCTCACTATGATATCCAAAGCCACCATTACAAAGGTGTAAACGGTTCATGCAAAAAGATTTGACAAATAGTAGTGTCTTGATCATTGGCTATTTAACATACACCGATCCTTACTAGCGTGAACCGCTAGTTTCGATGCCCGATAATATGGGGGCAAGTCTACACACGCAAGCTTAAAAAAGGGTTACTTGTACAGACACTCCGATTAAATATAATATTATTAGTCCATGATTTTTTTAAATCTCACATAAGTTGTGAGACATATATTTTGTGTATTTGCTTGAGGACACGTGATCCACTTGCTTGGGTATACCCACTTGCTTTTTTTTATCACTTAATATTACATAAATTATTTACATGAAGTTACCACTCAATATTACATAAAATTAATAGACAACATGAAATAGAAATATCACTCAATATTACATAAATTGTTTACCGTGTCATGGTACGGACATCCGCTAGTAACACATATAAGGTGACAACAGGGTAAAGTAAGAACAAGTCTACTATATATAGAAGGAATAATATATAGATACATACGTATTAAATTAGACGTGAACATTTATGGGTACGGGTCGGGTTCGACACAATTTTAAAACCCGCGGGCGATACTTTCAAATCCTAAACTCGAATTTCAGTCGGGTTGGACCGGGCCAGACCTTTGTAAAACATGCGGGCCGGATTGGGCCTTCATAAAAAATAAAATCTAGACCCGACCTGAAAAATTATTTCGGGTTCAACATCGTTTCCAAACCCGTTAAAAAAACGGGTGGGCCGGACGGGTTGGGCGGATCGGGTTATTTTGATCACCTCTACATTAAATACTAAACACCAAAAAAACAACTAATAGATACAGAAATCTATAATATAAATAAGGTTTAAGTTTGAATTTTGAAAACTTTTTGTCCAAGTTGGACACAAATTGTCCATGTGGGAGAGAAAGAAAAGAGAAAGGTAGGAGGAGTGGCAAGAGAGAAAATGAGAAAAAAATTAATCCGCGTTTTGATATGATAAACACTTGATTCCAATCATTTAGAAATATTTTTTTTATTATTTTTAACTTATTTAAGAGGGTGAAGTGTTCATAGTGTCGAAGGCACGAGTAATCTCTAGTATATATATACAGACAATAAATCTAGTAATAAAATAAAATAAATAGATAAATAATAATTATGTAAGTAAAAACAAATCAGAGTAAAAGTTAAAAAAAACAAAAAAAAAAAAGAAGACTAAACTATGCGAACACACAACACAATACCAGAAAAACATAAACAGTTACAACATATTAAAATAAAAGAAGACTACAGCTTACACAGATCGAACACAACATAGCACGCAAAACACCACAAACCCCTGGACAACGAAGGGCTAACTCGAAGATAACAAAGAGACCAAGCAAGAAAATCTAACTCTATTTTAGAACTAACAAGCACAAAACGGAGCAGTTCAAGGAAAACAGTAAACCCCAAAATCCAAATGTGTTGCTCCCAACAATAAAGATTGAAAAAGGGATGGAAAGAACAGTAGAACACGATTGGGTAAATTAATCTGATGAAAAAAGTACAAAAATAGACAATTTTTAACAACTTTTTTTGTTGTAACTGTTGTACTGAATCAAAATCGTAGATTTTTTTTGGATTATGAATAAATATTAATAAAGATTAATAAGTGAGATAGATAATAAAGATAAATGGTATAAATATTATAAATTATTATTATAATTTTTTTATAATAAGTGTGTCATGATCCTTAATATAATAATGCGTAAACAGCTTCACAGTGAAAATCGTTACCCAAATAGGGAGAGAGGGAAGTGAGAGAGAGGAACAACAGAGAGAGGGAGTGACAGTAAGAGCAGAGAGAGAGAAAAGAGAGAGAAGAAAGTGCAGAGAGAAAAATTCCAAAGATAATTTGGATATTTGCCCTGAATTTTAAATCCAAGTAAAGCAGGTGATGGTGTTTTCTAAATTTAAATTTTATTGCACGACCATAAATGAAATAAATTAGATATTTTGTGGGCTTTAAATTTTATGAAATTTTTTTAGCCAGATTTTATATAATCAAAGTTAGATTAGTATATTAATAGACATCTGCCAAATTAAATTTATCTGTATAATTTGACAAAATATCTATCAAAGTAGTACCTATCAAGTTAGATTAATAAATTTACAACTGAATTTATAGATTATTATGAGCTGTATTTTGAGTTTTGTAAAAACAAACAATACAAATTTATTTATCATTTAAAAAACTGTTTTGTCAAAATAAAAAATAAAAATCTAAAAATAATTTATTATTTTTTCATGTTTTTAAGTTAATACTCAAAATATAAAAAATAATATTTTATTATTTTTAGAATTCTCATATTTTATATAGGAGTGTTTTAGCGAATAGAAAATAAAATATACCAACTAAATATTTTCTATATTTAAAAAAATATAAAATATAAAATGAGTTATAAAAAACAGGCCAATAAGCATACCCTTGTTTTTTTATGTGATCTTTAGTTATAGAAACTACAAGTGAGTCACAACAGAAGAACAAATGATTTATATAACATATTATACATATAACTAAAAAAACTGTTTTTTTTATCAAGGATGTATTTCGTCGGTAATTTATCGATAAACACGTATTTCATCGGTAATTTATCGATAAATTTTGTCGGTATATTTTTGTTGGTAATTACCAAGAGAATACTATTTTTGTCAGTAATTACCTACGGAATACGTCGAATTTTTATCGATAAATAGCAACATCGTCGGTAATCTGTCGGTATTTAGCAACAAAAAATTCCCTCAGTAAAATTTGGTCGACAAATGACACTTTTCTTATGTTGAATCATGTGATTGTAAAAAAAAAATGATGTTTATGATAATCCTAACGAATAAAATGTTTCGAACTTAAAAGTTAGAACATCTGACCGTCTAATTAAGAACAAAACCCGATATCTGAGAAATTTTAAAACTAATGTACCAGTTAGTGACTGACCTTATCTAGTGGGATGTGATCGGGATGAGATGATGATGATAAAATAATTAAAAAATATATTTTAAAACACGGTTTCATAACGTATTATTTGTTTGTCCGGATAGTAGTGATATTTTTCTATATAAAATTTAAACTCTACTCATGTGTGGATGATACATCCTCATATCGACCACATGTTTTGAGCTATAGTCTTGTTGACATTTTTTAATAGTATAATGATTTAATTAGATCTGAATAATCTATCATTTTTTTTTATAATTCTAGTGTTTTCTTTTCTTTTCCTTTTTCTAAAATTATTTATTATAATTGGATTGGATGCACACATTGATAATAAATAAATTAAATTTTATATTCTATATTTTTCCAATTCTTTTTCATTTTTTTTAATGAAAATGTGTGTTCTCAAGACAAGACAAGCTTCTCCAAGAATGAAAAAATTATAATTAAAAATATGTCTTTAAGACTTTAACTCATATTTTAACTTCAAAAAAAAATGTTAACATATTTTCCGAAAAGGGTCATCTTTTTAATTTAAAGAAATTGCATTATTTGTTAAAAAAAAAAACATGTTTTCTCCCCCTTATGAGAATTTGTTTAAGAATTGTCTTCGACACTTGGCTCCTTATTCCTTACTCCTTACTCATAAAATAATAAAAAATATAAAATTATAAATCAGTAAAAAATATAAAATTATATCAATATTATTATTGCTTGGATCCTGTCAAAGTGAAAAAATTAGCCTATAATATTATATGTTTTATCGTTATTATAAAAAAAAATTAAAACTAAAAAGATTTCACTCTTTCACTCATACTCATTCTCATGTTTTATTTTTCATTTCTACTTCTCTCTCCTCTCTCCCCCTCTCTCCGTCATATAAGACAAATGCCATATATATAGGACAAAAATTTTATCTTTTTTTGATATACATGAAAAAAAAACACGCCACATAAAGTCCATATGGACAACAAATGTAAGAGACACGTGGACAAATGGGCCAGGGGCACACGTGGATGTGGATGAGTGGCCATACAACCACGTGACCGCACGGGCACCAGGCTCAAGACCGCATGTCATCGTCGGCCACAGGCTCATCACCGCCAGCCACGGGCATGAACATGTCGAGCAACCCCCTCTCAACCGCACACCAACCCATCGTCGGGAAGCTGCCCCTTGTTGGCCACATCTCCTCCACGCCGAGCACGTGGGCAACTCTTCTTCTCCTCTTATCATCGACCACAACAACCCCTAAGGTCGGCCACCTCGACTTCTCACCAAATGCCGGCTACATCAGACCTCAGCCGGTCACAACAACCAGCTGGGCACAACCCACTGTTGGGCATGGTCCTCGCTGAGCAGAAGTTCCCGCCAAGCATCCTGCTCCCACGATAACACCAGGCAGCCAGGCACACATGGAAGCTCCAACCCCCTGTCGGGATCCCTGGATTGCCGAGGTCCCAGTCCCTGTTGGGCACCTCCCTCGTTGGCCACATGGCTGGGCATCTCGCTCGCCGGACACAAGGTCGGGCGCCTTGTCCGTTGGCCACAAGGACACCGGCCTCCTCACCCTTGTCGGGCCACAGCCCATGCCGTCCACATGGCTGCCGGTCACACACCACCAGCCTAGCTCGTCGGGCTCCTCCCTCGCTAGTCCTGCTAGGCTCTCCTCCTGCTGAGCAGTTGACCTCAAGGTCTCGCAGACGGGTGGCTTCGCCACCTTCTACTTTGTCCGTCCGAGCACTTGAGATATGTAGCCTTCCGACGGACACGTAGCCGACAGGCATGTAGTCGACGGGCACGTAACCTTTCTATGGGCACATAGCTGACGGGCACGTTACTTTCCGACGAACACGTAACCTTTTGAAGGGCACGCAGCCGACCAATGGGCACATAGCCTTCCGACGGCACATAGCCGACAGGCATGTAACCTTTCGACGGGCACGTAGCCGTCCGACGAACATGTAACCCTCCGACGGGCACAAATAAGCAAGACAAACACCTCATTCCCCATGTGCCTCCGTAAGAAAACCTTATTGCATAGAGACCTCCCTCGCATGGAGAATCCTACCGCAATGGCCTAGTCCATAAGCCACATGGGCCCAATCCCACAACAATATTCCAAGGGTATTTTGGGACATTATAAGGGGTTCCTTCACAAAGCATAGGGGTAGAAGGGATAATCTCGTAATAGCCCCCCTCCCCTACCAACAGACTCTATAAATAGGACCCCTAATCCTATTCATTTGGTACGTCTTCTCGGCTGAAAACTCTTTAACTTGGATGTTTTTTCTTCCATCCTTTGGAGTTGAGTCTGACTTGAGCGTCGGAGGGGTATTCCCAAGGTACCAACCTTGGGTCCCTCTAACGAGAAGTGTGTTATATGTGCAGGTAGCTGGCAGGCGGTTGGCAGAAAATACTCGGGACGCATCCACGGCATCATCTCCAGAAATTGGCACAAAAAGTCACGTTTCCAAACAACCTTCGAATCATGGACGCAAGAGGTGAAGGTGTTTCGCAATCGAACTCTCCAACCCCCGAGAATCATCACCCAAGTAACCACCCGACAGGAAGGGGTAACAAAGCCGAACAAGTGGAGTAAACAGCTACGAATACGCGAAATCGCCAAAGACCCACTGAAGAAGAGCTCATTACGAGAGCTAAATTTTGAAAATTCGTAGACACGGTGATAAGCCACATGAACCAGTTTGCGGCAGCTACACACTCGCATTTACTTGCTAGTGCAACACAACATCCCATGTCGCACCCTCGAGTTTTTCGATCGTTGAACCGTGTTATATACCCACTATCATGCCTCTCAAGTCAGGATGTCCTCCAGCCCCCATAATCAGACCCTCCACCGATTCATTTCGAGAAATGACCCATAATGAACGACATAACTTGTTTGGAACACAGTACACTCCTACGCCTCCGTTGGTCCAGCACGAGCAACCCCCGCTGGTTATCAAAGTAGTGAGGAGTCAACGATCAGGAGTACGTAGGAGTCCAGGTGAAGCAAGACGAAAGGAAGTTAGGTAAATGAGTTGCCTATCATTTTATGGGCCTACCGGACAACTCCTCGAGCAGCAACTGGTGAAACTCCTTTTAGTCTAGCTTTTGGAGTAGAAGTTGTGGTTCCCGTGGAAATTGGCATGCATTCATTCAGAATCGACCACTTCTCTGGACGCATTGGAAGAGAGAAGAGAGCAAGTAGCGCTTTGAGTGGCGGCATATCGGTAGAGAGTGGCACAATATTACGACGTTAAAGTCAAGAACGACAGTTTCTGGGTGGGAGATTTAGTACTCCGAGATGGCAAGTTTGAGGGCGCAAATGCTCCGTCTGGCAAGTTGGCGCACAAATGGGTAGGACCCTATGAAGTCACCAAAGATGTTCAGCCAGGTACCTACAGACTCAGAACTCTAGACGGACGAGACATCTCCCGCACCTGGAATTTAAAGCATCTCCGGAAGTACTTCCAATAAGTATAACTTTTTCTTATACATTATTCTCTTTTCATGTTGCACTTTTATATGAACATGCTTTGATATTTCTAATAAAATGTGGGATTGACTTAACCGTCAGAGCGGTCCCCTAAGGTTAAAGACCTTGGGACCCCGCTGACGAGTTTGCTATTGAGCATAGATCCCAAGGCATGTAAGGCTGATTCATTCATTCCCGATAGCATGGGTATCGCATGCACGACCCACGTCTTGACTCAGTCATCAAGACTTTTTTCTTGGAACAATTCAGGTTCTTAATGTTGCTTTCCTAATACATTGCTCCTTTGCTCTTGGCAAAAATTAATACGGAGGTCACGACGAAGTAGAGATTTTCCCTTACAAAGTAAAGCCAACCGAACCAGTTTCTCGCTTGTTAACAACGCCAGAGGGAGACAGGTTCATCTCGCAGTGTGTGTAAGTCGGCTCTCGTCTGCTTCTTTGTCTCAATGGTATTGTCAGGGTAACCTATAGTTCCATATCAGGGCTACCTTGCGCTATTGAGTGGGATCTACTCTGCAGGAAAAAATCCTACCTCCATCAAGTTCCTCCCGGAGAGCTCATTCACTCACTATTCTTTTTAATTTTTATGCTTGTTCGTCTGTCTCAATCTCAGATTAGCACCTTGAGACTTTCCTAACAAGTTGATATTCAAGTACAGGTCATGGAGCGCGCAAAGTCAATTAAACCACCTCTAAAACATCACATGGTTTAAAATTCAAGGCTCATCGTCTTTCTTTCTCATTATTCACATACATACCTAGCCCATAAGTGTTTGTTACATGCATACAGGTGTGCGCGCCGTCCTAACTCACCCGTTGCTTTTAACGGTTTATACACACCGACTTTCAAGTAGTTTTATATCCCCGAGTAAACCGAGTTTATCTTGTCTCGGATGATTTTTTATTCCCGTGGTCTGGATTTGTCCTGAGGCAAGGGTGAACCCCGGTAGTTCCGGTAGTTCCTGCCGTGTTGCCCTGAGGCAAGGGTGAACCCATCCAGGAAGCCTGTGGTCTGGCTTCGTCCCGCACAGATGACTGTAAGTCGGGTATGCTTGTATCAACAAAAGCTAGAATCGCCTTCACCGCCTATCGATCTTCCGTCAAAATCTCAGATTCACTGGCGAGGCGTTCGTTCCCAGCTAAATGAAGATAAACTCATCCCACGAATTGTTATACCTAATATATGAGTTATTTCATTTAGACACTGCTGTTGTTATTATACTGATTCTCCTACATGTACTAACTCTTCAGTTATGCTGTAGTTGGCATGATATAAACAAAGCATTATGAATGAAAAGAAAGGGAAGTTTCATTCACCAAAAGTGGATTACAATAAAAATCAGGTTCCGGTACCTTCGCCAGAGAGATCCTGGACAAAGGAACGGGTACGTGTATCCCCTATTCCAAAAAAATTCCTGAGCTAACATAAAGATAAAAGAAGAAAAGAAGCTAAAAATTCTATAAAAAATTGTCCGATTGGACCCCTATTTTTACCCTTCAGCCACCATTATGCATCTAGCATCTCATTCCTAGGATGCTGACCAGCTACTTCCACGCCACTCCCGGTAGCTTCTCTGACCTCCATATTCACCCCGAACCTTCATGCAACGGTTCATTCGTAGCATGGAACAATCTTTGAAAGTTTTGAAATGCATCATTCAACACCTCTTCAACCACTTCATAATGGGGAACAAAAGATGGTCCCGCAACGTCCATTACCATCTGAGCATACGGATTTACCATTTCAGGATAAATTATTGTCTGCATATAATCCCCTAACCCATAATGCACTCCACTTTCAATCCTTTTCCCATCAACTGTCCATTGATAATAATTCTGAACAAACCCGCTTCTATACAAGTGTACTTTGATGGTTTGATTGTCTAAATACTTCATATTGCCACATTTACGGTATGGACATCTCAGCATCCACTCGTTGACAAACAGTTGAATAAAAGTGGCAAAATTAATAAACTCATCAACTATATTCACAAATTCAATGTTCAACTTATTCTTGTTTATTTTTCTCCTATCCATCCACGAACGATCCATATCGAATATGTTCGTCATAATTTACAAACAGATTATAAAAATTCATATTACATATTAAAACAATATATATTATACATTATAATTAACATTAACAATGAAACGCACAATTACCCAATTACCCACTCTAACACATATACAATTACCCATAATTAAACTCACATTTACAATTACCCACACTAAACTCACTAACAATTAAACCCACACTAAACCCACTAATACTAACACTAACATTATAACTAACACTAACAATTACTCAAAATTACAATTATAATACTAATTATAATTACCCACAATTATAATTATAATACTAACACAAATTAATAAATCCTAATTACCCAATTCAAACATACCACATTCAATAAATCCTAAGAATTAGAATAACCCACAAATACACCACAATAATATATAAATTCACAACAACAACACATATAACGTACGAATCAATACCAATTAACGAAGAAAAACACTATATAATTGATTAATTTTACCTCAAATCTCACCTTTGCCTATCACCACCACTCTACACCACTCTGCCCGCCACCGCCGCCGCCGCTCACCACCACTCCACACGCTTGTCTCCGGCCTTCGTCGCTTCGCTCGTCGTCGTCGCCGCACCGCAGACCAAGGGAATCTCCGAGAATCGCCGCAGACCAAGGGAAAAGAAGGAAGAAGAGAAAGGAGAGGAGGAGGAGGCTACTGCGCGATTCTGCCCTAAGTTTCTTTTTTCACCAATGGATTATCGACGGATAATATGTCCATTGGTATATCTTTTCATTGTACGACGGATTTTCAACGGACCATGTTCATTCGTCGGTATCTGATTCTTAGTTTCTAAACTACGACGGATTACCGACGGACGGACACCAACGGTCTAATGACCTATCGTTATTCCATCGGTAATCAAATTGACAGGGGTGGGAAAAAAACCGACAGTAATCAGTCGGTAATAACCGATGGATAATGTTCGTTGGTAATGAATCCATCGGTAAATGACTATTTTTTTATAGTGATTATTTTTGGTGAAGAAAAGAGAGAGAAGAGGGGAGAGGGCCTTTAGCCCTTAGCTAGTGCTGATATGAATCTGTTTATTATCTTGCTTTGGAAATGATTTGGAAATGATATCAATGTAGGATAACAACCTGATAATGAACAACCGAAAACTTCCTCTGCCCATTCTTATCATAAGAAGCAAAAGAAGGAAAGGGGACCAACGTGAATGACACGTTGAGGAGGTTGATAAATTCATCGCCAACTTCAATGAATTTGGTCAACCCATCAAGCCGGGTAAATCTAAACTTTTACACTACCTTAGTGTTATAGTAGGCCATAATGTAGATGTAGCAAATATGTGTTTGCTTATGGGCGCCTAAGTGGGCTGACCCATATCATTATTGGACCCGATATTGATCCGGGCTCAATTATTCAAGTGAATCATATTTATCTGCTTAAGATAGCAGTAAATCTAATTAATATATTCTGGGAATACATCTAAGTAGATATCGGGGGATTCACTTGAGATAACTATAAATAGGGGTCCTCGCCTCCCCAATTATTGACGAACTAGAATATACACAAATACGGTTCCATACCAAGAAGAGAGCACTTGATCTGTGGACACCCAATCGGTTTCCTCTTGATTCCGATCTCTTCGTGGATAGAAGACTGGAGACAAAGGCGAGATTCGTTCATCCGTAGTCCGATCGTTAAAAAGAAATTGTACACACTTCCGCTATACTTTCTGGTATTCTATATTTTTACAGTTTTCGATCCTTATAGCATATAGAATTGCTAACAGTGGTATCAGAGCCAGTCAGATCAGGCTCAACTATATGTTATTGTCCACGATGATCAAATTTTTGAGAGTTAATTATAATGTTTTTGGTTCTCTGTTTCTGTTTTGCTATGCATCAAAGAAAAAACTTTTCTTTTTGTCTTCCTTCCGTTGTTCTGAGACAGAGAAGGTGATAATCAAACAAAATCTTTCTCCTGCCTTGTAAACATCTGCCCATAAAAATAAGATCTGATAATACATCTAATCCACAACGTGTGGTGACCGGAGGTAGAGCGCCGCTAGGCGACGACGAACAAGAGTAAGGCTCCGGTTAAAAGAGGCCCATGAGGTGACGATGCGTGCGCCGGTTAATAAGGCGGCATGACTGTTGCCTGACAACCGAGATGATATGCTTGATCTCAGAGTCCAATCCCGTCATCGACCGGATTTGGGTCTACAACCACTGCTCGGAGCGGATGTGGAAGCGCCTCTTGTGATGCCGGCCATCCCTCCGCTTATCCGATCAATGAGCGCGGCAAAGGGGACAAGAAACTCCTTTGGGCAGCGGCAAGCGAGGCAGAGAGAAGTCGCAAGCGGTGGCTCGCTGATTGGCATCGCTCGCGCTGGTGACGACGGCGACAAAGAAAGATAAAAACAGATCTGTTTGGGTGGAGAGGCAGATATCTTCAAATCTGTAATTTGTGGAGATGAAGATGAACAGTAAAAGAATAAGAATAAAAATAAAAAATAAACTAAATCCTAATCGGTATGTGGTGTGTTTATCTGGTTACTAGAATAGTATGGAGCTATCAGTTATTCCTTCCATTCCAGCGAAGGCTAATATTGAGGAAATTTATCTTGTTACGTAAATTATTATTATCCTTTTTTTTTAAATGGGGTAGTGGCACTAACAATGGCTCAATTTGAATAAAAGGGAGCCATATAATTGGGTTTTAGGTCTAATAGACTAATAGTTGGTTAGACACTAGGCTTGGATCCAACATTTTTGGATTTTATTTGCAGCCTATACCTTTGTGCGTTGGATTAGGCCCAGCAACAATTTAATAGCATTAATAAAATAAAAAAAATTTATTTAAAAATTATGGGACATATTTTGCGCTTGTCACATATAAGCATGATTAGTTTTTTATTTATTTTTCTAATATGCTTTAGCGGCAAAAT
>JAOWBR010046629.1:0-15681 GCA_028571145.1 Dionaea muscipula
CCCGGGCAGATCACTACTGCTAGGTAAAGATAGCCATGAAAATGGCTAAGTGTGGGAGCCCGGGCTGATCACCCGGGCAGGTCACCCGGGCTGATCACCCGGGCAGATCTCTCCTGCCTGTCAAAGATAGCCATGATAATGGCTAAGGATCAAGGCCAGGCTGATCACCCGGGCTGATCACTCGGGCTGATCATCCTGGTCAGAACCAGGCCGTTCGTCATTGAACCGATACCCCCGTGAATCCGGTCGCCTCCCGTGTCCTTTTATCCACGTGTCTGGGGAATTTTTTCCCGTATATCATGTACATTGTTCGCGTCAAATTTTTCGGGGTTTACGATCGCTGAAAAGATCCTGACCACTTGGATCTTAACAATCAAAGAATGGGATAAAATCAAAAAACTTCAAAGAAGAATCTAGAAAGATTTAATGAAATAGAAAAAAAAATGAACACAGAATCCTTGAGAAGGGATTATATGGCTTAAACGATCCTCTAGAGGGGCTATGAGATGTTCAGAAATCGCTTGAACAAGCAGGGGGTATGATCCTTGGAAATTGCCAAGTATTCGTTCGAACGGGAGATCGAGCGGTTAGGATCTTGATTTTTCTTGGAGTAGAATGCGAATGAATGATGTTTTAGAATAGGAAAAGCTAATAAGGATTAAATGAATTCTCTGGTTCAAAAATGAAGAGGTTTATATAGATAAAGATAGTCGGTTTGTTGTAATTGACTACGCGTGGGTCTCGTAAGTTCGTTATTTTGAACTTATCTATTTTGCTGAGATGGCAGCTGATTTGGTCAACTTGGGCCTAGTGGCCTTGGGCCCATATGGTTGAGTCTCGTTTGGTTAAGCCATTTATGGCTAAACCTAAATTTTACGAATACAATTAGTCCCTCACTCTCTGGTTTAGGAATTCCTGAGACAGAAAGTAGCTTCTCTGTTGATGACTTCGTACTGATGGAATGATATTTTTCGTAGGATAGTTTGAGAGAAGATAAGGCTTTTCAAACCTTTATGATTTTTGGAAGGATTTTTCAAACCCTTATAGTTGAGGATGGTGTTAGGAAATATTAATTTCCTGATAATATAAAGTGGGCAAACATATTATTTATATACCGACTATATTAGTTATTCAATTTTATGTATATAGGCTAATTAAAGTGATCACTTATGCACATATAAATATATATATGTGGCTAACCTATTTAGACTACTTATAAGTTAAATATGGTTTATGAATTAAAATGTAGAAACCGTTTAATATAGGGGCGTTTTGGGTATTATGGGAGCCCGCCACACCCCCGTATATAAGGCTTCTAAAAGAGGGTTTTGGCCCCCGTTCCTTTTCCTCAATTCATTCTCTTCTTCTTCCCATCAAAAGAAAGAGAAATTCAGAGAGACTCCAGGAGGAAAATAGAAGGGAAGGCCAAAAAACCCAATCGATCCATCCGGCTATTTGTGATCGATCTTCCACTTCATCGTCATCGTCATCCTCTCTTCCGCTGCATTGTTCGTGATACACTCATGGATCCAGGTATGTCATGTTGGTCATTGGTTTAGTCCTTGATGAATTCTAGTTTGGAGGCATGTAAATCGTTTGCTATACTAGTTTAGTATAATCCTACAAGTGGTATCAGAGCCACCTCTGACCTCCATGCTAATTCATCAGGATTATGGTAAAATTTGAAGAATTTGGGACTTTGGCATGAATTTGGATTTTTTTGATTTTGTATGAATTAATCCATGATTAGTGGCATGCTAGGATGATTTTTGATGACCACTAAACATAATTAAAGGCAAAAACATGATTGTTCACTTCATTTGGATGATTTTAGACGTTTTTTGGCTGTTTCGAGGATTTTGGTTTCGGTTTTCGTTGAACAGTAATGTCTGTTCGTCGATTGAGTTTCTAGGTTTAAAGTCGAGCACGGGCGTCTTCTAGAACACGGCCCAACCATTTTGGCCGTGCTTGACACTGTCCTTTTTTGGACAAGTTTGTGCATTTTTAACACGGCCGTGCTTTCAAGCATGGCCATAAGGCTTTGCCTGTGTTCTGACCAACACGGTCGTGCCCATGAGCACGGCTGTCCTACCTTGACCGTGTTTGGCTTGCTGTTTTCATTAAGTTTAATTTTCGAATTCTTCTTGCGACGCGTGCACACATTCAATCGTGCACATAAAGTAATCGCATTGAAGATTCGTTTAACAGATATAAACGATATTTGTCACTCATGTGAGTAACAATCGGCCCAAAGAAAGATTGTTGCTTGACTGAACCTCAAATATTGTTATTAACTCCGTATGTAGATGTTTGTCATTTATGTGATGTAATGGACCCGAATAACTAGAGTGGTCTCGATAGCTAGTCGAATCCGATTATGGCGGAACAAGGGATCTCGACCGGAGTAGTCTCGACGGTGAGTGTGGAAATGGAGGTGGAAGTGAGGTCCCCGGAGCTAATCTCAACGGAAGAAGCTAACTGCTAGCCAAAGCTACTACTACTGAGCTAAAGGAAGAAGATAATTATGGAAGAATTAGGTTTTCAATTCATTCATTCATGTGTATCTGCCGATTACAACTCTCAGCCTTTATATAGGCTTGAATTTATGTAATAAAAGGAAATTACATTAATTCCTAGATTAACACGTGTCTAGGGGACCAAGAATATTCTTCTGCCATGAGTACGGATCTTGACACTCTCTTTCCAATCAGCTTCAACGGTATTTGTCTTCATCCACGTAAGCTGATGGGCGTGGCGCTGATAAGTCAGGGAAACACTACCCTCTTGTGCGATGGCGATGGTAAATGAAGGCACTAGCAAGCAGGGCGCTGGTAGTGCTGAGGCGTCAGTAACTATTTACCTCCATGGCGTCGGTAGTAAGTAACTTTGGGGATCAATCCTTTACGGGAAAAGTGAATACATGGAGATTAACCCTAGGATGAGGGAGGAAGATTGATGTGCCAAGTTGCCGGGAATTCATCACCGTTCGTTTAGAGTAAACATCTGTCGCCACCGCTATTCCGTCTCCCTATCGCCATAGAGTTTCTCCCTTCATGGCGCCAACTACCTCTATCTTTTAAATGGAGTTATGTCAGCTCCTCAAATCGGCATGGATAATCAGGGCACCCTATTAATGATCATAGACAGGCAAGGCGACGGGTAATTATAAGGGTTTAGCCTGAACAAGACACCGTCGCCACAGGACTTCCTTTCTTCAAGAGCCCGATGTCCCGAGTACGCCATAGGGGACTAAGCTAAAAGGGGTCCATGACATCCCCTCCCCCTTAAGACTCAGCTTGTCCTCAAGCTGAAAATCCGGGAAACTGTCTTGTGATGAAGGACTTATCCTCCCAAGTTTCCGAATTGGTTGACAGATTCTCCCCCTCGACGAGCCATTGTTCTACCTCACTGCCTCGTCTTCAGAACATCCGTGTCTTCAAAACATAGGAGGGCTGGATCACCAGGTTACCCTCGTTGTTTATATGAGGAGGGTCTAACACCGGGGCGGTGCCTCCACTAACCTTCCTCTTGAGAAGGGATACGTGGAACACAGGGTGCATGCCGGCACATGAGGGTAATTCCAGCTTATAAGCGATAGGCCCTGCTGCAGCCAAAATCTTGTAAGGCCCATAATATCGTGTTGCAAGCTTCACATTCTTCCTCAGGGCGAGGGATGTCTGCCGGTAGGGCTGCAGCTTGAGAAACATAAATTCTCCCTCCTTGAAGCTCTTCTTAGTTCTTCCCCTATCTGCATAGTGTTTCTGTCTCTCCTGAGCCAGCCGGATATTTTCTCGTAGTGTCTTGTTGAGCTTCTCTCTAGAGGCGGCTAACTCTTCTACTGCCGCCACGAATATATTAAGTTCGTTACTCAAGTGAGACTGTGGCGGTGGATACCTGTATAGAGCTTCGAATAGGGTCATTTGGATACTGTGGTGGTAGTTGGTGTTGTAGCACCATTCCGCCATGGCAAGCCAGGTGCTCCACTTTTTTGGCCCTTGGAGGGTCATAGCTCTCAAGTAGTCTTCCATACATCTATTCACCCTCTCTGTCTGGCCATCAGATTATGGATGATAAGTCGTGGACAAGTTCAGTTTGGCCCCATATAACCTGAAAAATTCTTGCCAAAACAAGCTTGTAAAGATTTTGTCCCGATCTGAGACCAACCTCTTCGGCACGGCTTGAAGTCGCACTACTTGATCCAGGAAAAGCTGGGCAACTCGCGGCACCATGAATGGGTGGGTTAAGGCCATGAAATGAGCATACTTTGTGAACCGGTCGACCACAAACAATATACATTCCTTCCCGTTAGAACGTGGTAGTCCTTCTATGAAGTCCATACTGACGTCCTCCCATGCTTGCTTGGGTATGGTGAGAGGCTGGAGGAGGCCGCCATAACTTTGGGTTGGCGCTTTGGTCCTCTGGCAGGTGTCACACTCTTTAACATACTTTTCCACATCAGCCTTTAGGCGTAGCCAATAGAAACTTCTCTTAACACGGCGCCAGGTAGACTGCTCGCCGCCATGGCCTCCCTCGGCAGAGTCGTGGTAAGAGGCAAGGATTTTCTTCCTCAACTAACCAGTGTTTCCTATGTATAGTCGCCCTTTGTACCTTATAGCTCCATCTTGTACTGAATATGGTATCATGTTTCGGCGGCGAGGTTTGCCTTCATCTCCAAGCAGTAAGCGAACTCTCATCGCCACGGGCTCTTGAGCATAGCTAGCTTCTATCTCACTGATCCACTGAGGAATCACTGTCGACATGGCCATGTATTCGTTACTGAACCTTCTGGAAAGGGCATCGGCGGCAACGTTCTCGGCTCCTTTCTTATACTGGATGGTGTATTAGAATCCCAATAGCTTCGCCATCCCTTTGACCTGAGCACAACTGTTGAGTTTCTGCTCTAGCAAGTACTTGAGGGACTCGTGGTCAGTTTTGATCACGAAGGGTTGGCTCATCAAGTAATGCCTCCATTTCTGGACGGCTGATAACACAGCCAGGAATTCCTTCTCATAAGTTTATAACCCTTGATTTCGTGCACATAGGGCTTTACTGAAATAAGCAACGGGGCGACGGTCTTGCATCATTACTGCCCCGATTCCACAGCCCGAGGCGTTATGCTCTAGGACGAAAGTCTTGGAGCAGTCAGGAAGTACCAGAACCGATGCTCTGCACATAGCATCCTTAAGAGTAGTGAAGGTTGTCTCGGCCTCTGGATACCACTTGAAAACATCTTTCTTCAACAGGCTTGTGAGTGGCTCGACAATAATCCCGTAGTCCTTGATGAACTTTCGGTAGTAACCGGTGAGTCCGAGAAATCCCCTCAACGCCTTGACATTCTTAGGCTTCGGCCAGTTCTTCATCGCCTCAATATTTTGAGGGCTAGTTCTTACTCCGCCGCCATCAATAATGTGCCCCAAGTACTCCACCTGCTCCTATCCAAAAGAATACTTGGAGAGTTTGTCATATAGCCTGTTAGTCCGGAGGGTTTGGAGGGAAATTTTTAAGTGGTGCTCATGTGTTTGGGCTAATGGGCTATAGACGAGAATGTCATCAAAGAAAACTAGTACGAAGTGGCGAAGGTGGGGTTTAAAGACTTCATTCATGAGGGATTGGAAAGTGGCGGGGGCGTTGGTTAGGCCGAAAGGCATGACTCTAAACTCATAGTGGTCGGCATGTGTTCAAAAGGCTGTTTTGTGTATATCCTCGGGTTTGACCCGTATCTGGTGATAGCCTGATCGAAGGTCTAGCTTGGAAAATATCTTGGCGCCATGTAGCTCATCCAAGTGGTTATCAATGATAGGAATAGGAAATTTATCTTTGATGGTCATGGCGTTGAGCTGCCTGTAGTCTACGCAGAAGCGCCATGAATGGCCTTTCTTTTTGACTAACAAGACAGGAGAAGAGAAAGGTGAGTGACTTGGTTGGATCACACCTGTAGTGAGCATTTCATCTACAAGGCGTTCAACTTCAGTTTTCTGTTGGTGGCTAAAACGGTATGGTCTTAGGTTAACTGGTTTGGAGTTTTGAAAGAGAGGTATAACATGGTCATGGCTTCGTGGTGGGGGTAGGGAATTGGGTTCAGTGAACACATCCATATATTGTTCAATGATATATTTAAAGGCAATAGGTACATCAGATTGTTCAATGCCAGAAAGAGAGTACAATTGACAAAGTATACCCTGTTTGATTCCCTTCGTCGCCTTGGAGTACTTCATCGCCATGGTCTGTGGCGTCACATTCTTTGTCGCCTTTAGCTCCACAGGCTGTCCAAACTTCTTAAAGGAGACCTTCGACTCTTGTAGGTCCAAAGTAATGGGAGAGAACTCCTTCATCCAGTCCAGTCCTAACACAATATCAGTAGAGCTAAGGTCTAAAACCTTCAAATTTGCCTCAATGGGCTTCCCGCTCATCATCCAAGAGATGTTGGGGCACGTGGCGGTACTGGTCATTAGCTCTCCATTTGCTGCCGCTACATTAAGAGGAGGGGTATCCATCACGCAACAATCAACGGCTTGCACGACTGAAGGATCAATGAAGCTGGAGGTGGCGCCACTGTCAATCAGTATGGTTAACGCCTTGGTTCCTGCTCGGCGTCTCACCTTCAGTGCATTCTGTAGCGTTGGGTTTGATAGGGCATGGACATACTCCACTGTCTCTTCATCTTCCTCGACGCCTTGGGTATCCTCCTGATTCTCCTCTTCATCAGGATCTTCGGGGTGATCTGCGTCAGAGAACTCCTCTTCCATTACTTGCAGCTGTTTTTTCTTGCATATATGGCCTACGGCCCATGGTTCCTTGCATTAGAAACATAGCCTCTTGGCTTTTAGCTCACTCAAAGGAATTCTGGGTTCCTGTGGCGAGGGTTTAGAGTAGCTTGGCGTCATGGTGAAGTTTGGTCGTGGCGAGGGTTGGACACTGGCGCCATGGTTTGGTTTGGAGTTGTAGGGCTTAGTGAAGCTGGGGTTGCTTCTCTTTTGGCATACATCGAGGTTCCACTCTTGTAACTTGTCTTGATGGATGGCTTGGATAAGGGTTCGTGCTGGAACATCTTCACCATTCCCCTAACTTCTTCCTTCAAGCCGCCAATGAAGCTAGACACGAAGTAGGCTTCGTTTAGAGTGGGGTTCCTCTGCAACATCTGATATCTGAGCTCCTCGAACTTCTCCACATAATCCTCTATCCTTCCTATCTTCCAACATCGGTTAAACTCCTCAACAACGTCAGTCATGTGCTCCTCACCAAAACGAGCCATAACTGCCGCCTTGAACTCATCCCAATCAATCCTTCTCCGGGTCTCAATATACCTATAGAACCAATTTTCTACCCTTCCTGTCAAACTCATCACAGCATGCTCGACTCTCTTATCCCATTGCACATTCATTAGTAAAAAATAACGTTCGGCTTTCCTTACCCATGACCGTGGGTTGGCGCCATCAAATGGTGAAAAATCAAGTTTGGGATAATGATGTCATGGGTGTTCTTCGGGAGGAGGTTGATAGTATTGATTTGGAGGGGGGTAGTAAGGTGGGCTTTGTGGATGGTAGGTTGGAGGTGGGTGGTTTGTTGGTGGTGGAAACAAGGCTTCTCGGTGGCTCTGTGGTAAACGGCGATGCCCCGTAGCTGAAACAGGGATTTGGGATTTTTGATGGGGGTACGATGAGTCGGGTAAAAGTGAAATGGAGTTCGGCCAGGGTGATTGGGTAAACGCATTCCCCATCAATTTGGGTAAAGAGTTAGGATTGGGTGGTAGTGGAGGGTCGACTACAGTCAAAGTATTACCGATTTCAGAGGATTTACCTTTCTCCAAATAGTGACTCATGTTGTTTCTCCACTCTGTTCTCATCTCATCCTTGAGCTCGGAGATCTTACCCATCATCTTATCCTCCGACTCAGCTAAGAGCTCCTAGAACATGGTCTTCAGTGCATCCATGGTGACCTCCATGTCTTCTGGAATCGAACCAATCTGATGAGTTAGCTTGCCGGATCTCGTGCGGACCATCAACAACAGCGAAATCAGTGGAAGGTAGCTGGAACGTAATGATAGCTCTGATACCAAACTTGTAATGGACCCGATTAACCAGAGTAGTCCCAATGGCTATTCGAATCCGATTACGGTGAGACAGGGGAACTCAACCGGAGTAGTCTCGACGGTGAGTGTGGAAATGGAGGTGGAAATGGGGTTTTCGGAGCTAGTCTCGACGGAGGAAGCTAACTGCTAGCTAAAACTACTGCTACTGAGCTAAAGGAAGAAGAAGATAACTATGGAAGAATTAGGTTTTCAATTCATTCATCGATATCCTGTCGATTACAACTTTGAGCCTTTATATAGGCTACGAGTTTACGTAATAAAAGGAAATTACATTTACTCCTGAATTAACACGTGTCAAGGGGACCAGGAATATTCTTCTGCCATGAGTACGGATCCTGACACTCTCTTTCCAATCATCTTCAACGATATTTTTCTTCATCCACGTAAGCTGATAGGCGTGGCGCTGATAAGTCAGGGCGACACTACCCTCTTGTGCGGTGGCGATGGTAAATGAAGGCGCTAGTAAGTAGGGCGCTGGTAGTGCTGAGGCGTCAGTAACTATTTACCTCCGTGGAGTCGGTACTAAGTAACTTTGGGGATCAATCCTTTTATGGGAAAACTGAATACATGGAGATTACCCCTGTGATGAGGGAGGAAGATTGATGTCCCAAGTTGCCGGGAATTCATCACCGTTCGTTCAGAGTCAACATCTGTTGCCACCGTTATTCTGTCTCCCTATCGCCATAGACTTTCTCCATTCATGGCGCCAACTACCTCTATCTTTTCAATGGAATTATGTCAGCTCCTCAAACTTGGCATGGCTAATCAGGGCACCCTAGGAATGATCATGGATAGGCAAGGCGGCGGGTAATTATAAGGGTTTAGCCAGAACAAGAGACCGTCGCCACTGGACTTCCTTTCTTCAAGAGCCTGGCGCCCCGAGTACGCCATACGGGAGTAAACTAAAAGGGGTCCATGACACTCTACTGCTCCAGTCTCGACTACTCCAGTCTAAGATGCTTTTACCTCAATTGCTCCAAACTCGACTGCTTCAGTCTAAGCTGCTTCTACCTCGACTGCTCTAGTCTCGACTACTCCAGTCTAAGCTGCTTCTTCCTCGACTGCTCCCGACTCGACTGCTTCAGTCTAAGCTTCTTCTACCTCGACTACTCCAATCTAAGTTACTTCTACCTTAACTGCTCCAGACTCGATGCTCCAGTCTAAGCTGCTTCTACCTCGATTGCTCCAATCTAAGCTGCTTCTACGTCGACTGCTCCAGTCTCGACTGCTCTAGTCTAAGCTGCTTCTACCTCGACTGCTCTAGTCTAAGCTGCTTTTACCTCTACTACTCAAGTCTCGATTGCTCCAGTCTAAGATGTTTCTACCTCGACTACTTCAAACTAGACTGCTCCAATCTAAGCTGCTTCAGCTAACTAAGCTGGTTCAAGCCTACCCTGTCTTAGTTGCTATATGCAACCGATCTAGCTATCATTCAATTTTCTAATCTATCAATTTCATAGCATCATCAAAACATAAAAAATCAAATACTAACACTATGTAGCTCAACAAAAACAAGGAAGAGTTACCTTAATCATTTTCATGTTGATTGCATGCATCAATGTGACCTCGATAAGAATCAAAGCATGTTCTAGAGAAGTACAACCATGGAAGAATATCACACAAGAAAGAAAATGAGACTAAAAATGATGAACAGTCAACGACTCAAGATCTCACTTGGCTAATCGTCTACTAATGTATTCACCATAATGTCCAACTAGAATTACCATGCCAACCAAACACAAAATGCAAAGCAGAACTCATTCAATCAAATTGTGAGTTTCTCAAAGTTAATTAATCCCTACTAACAACATGCATCCAAAACTAACTAATGACATAAAGTGAGGCTATCACTCGAGAACAGTAGGGAAGAATGCATGAAAACAAAACAAAAAGTCCGGACAGAAATTCTGTAAAAACATGCAACCCCTACTTTTGCAAGCAATCACAATCCATAACACAAAGAAAGGGATGATAAAAGGAAAGAAATAAAACTCCGCTTGGTGAAGTAGAGTTCTTTTCATCCTTGTCCATTCAACTCAACGTATCTCACTCTTCCACAAATAGCAACATATCAGCAAATCCCGTGCTTATTCCTGCATCACTAAAAACTCGAGAAACAAAACAGAACTAGACCAGAGGCAAAACAAAGGCAAAGCCAGGACAAAAATAGAAAAATAAAAAACCAAAAACAAAACACAATGCATGAATAAAATAAACCAATTGCTGGACAACCGGAACAAACACAATGCAAATTCTCACAATGTCCTAAACTCAAGAAAATTACAACTAGAAAATTACTGCCCACCAAACTTAAAATCCAATACTGGTCGAGGATAAGACAACAAGAGCAATCTCTATAGAGGAGGAGGGTGATCATGTAATACCCATGAGCATTTTTAACTTATCTTGCCAATTCGTCTTCGACGGTTTATGCATCTCCTTTGGTTACATGTGGCTAACAAAAGCTCTCCAACACTCATGAATTGTCAATCCTGCAGTGAACCAAAATAATTTACACTATGTCGCTCTTGATTGTAGAAAAAGTAAAGACACTAACAAAAATATAAAATGATTCGAAACAAAACGAAAGCAATGAAAAACTTGGGTTACCTCCCAAGAAGCACTTGTTTAAAGTCATAAGCTCGACCCCGCAACAGCTTAATAATTTATGCCGCTTCCTATAGTTCATGATCTGTGGATCATCCCAAATAAAGACCAGTGACCCAAACAAGAATAAGAATAATAAATGAGAAAGATGAGTCAACAATGGCTTATCGGCATACCAATTGGAATAATATACTTGAACAACGCAATGCAAGAATGATTGCGTGGGGGTGGAAACATCGGGAAAACATAAGCATACTCACAATCAAGAGCTTGACCACCCCACAAATCTATCACATGAGGTTCTAAATCATAAAGTTTAACAAAGGGGAAATAAGCAACCTCATCACATATCTCAAGTAAATCACCGTCACCGATTGTGTCATGATAAAACTTAACACAGGCAGAAGGCATTGAATCACAACACTCCCATGTTAAGGTGCTACCATTGGTTATTTCAGTAGCAAATGCAATAGAGGGAGAAGGTGGTGTATCCTCCCCACCAACCACCAAATCA
Source organism: Dionaea muscipula (assembly GCA_028571145.1). NCBI lineage: Eukaryota > Viridiplantae > Streptophyta > Magnoliopsida > Caryophyllales > Droseraceae > Dionaea > Dionaea muscipula. The sequence goes on from JAOWBR010046629.1 coordinate 11,211, forward strand.
TGAGATACTTCCCTAGGGAGGATCTCCTCAGGTGGAGTAAACTCTAGTGAAGAAGCTCCTGTCGCATCTATAGATTGAACTTCTTGTATAAGCGACAATAGTTTCAAAGCAGTTGGAAATTCTTGTTCACCCAATAGAAGTGGAGGAACCTCCAATTGTATGGACGGTTCTTCCTCAACCATGGCAACATGATAATAACTACTAGAAAAATTTGCTAATTCATCAAAATAACTCTAAGCCTCGTTAACTTTAAGATCAAAGAAGTTTCTAATGCAACTAGAACTCACAAAATCTTTAGTTATCCACTCTAATCCCTCGTAAAACAAACCAATGAGATGCCATGTCTCAAATCCATGTTATGGGCAACAATTTATATATCCCTTGAACCTTTCCCAAGTTTGATAGAAAGCCCTGTCCAAACCCTGGTGAAAACATGAAATGTTTTGTTGTTCGAGAGTAAGATCAATTAAAATACTTAACTCTCTAAGATAAGAAAAACTAACATGGGGCTTAGAAAAGTATTCATTTATCACATGTGTCCCCATATCAATTGTCAACAGGAGAAAAAGAAACACACAAGAAAATAAAAACAACAAGAATGAAAATGCATGACCGAGTAAAAATAAATGTTTAGTCCAACAAAACTGCAAATAGAAAATGATATCAATGGTGCCAATCTCCGGCGACGGTGCCAAAAACTTGATAGGCTCGAACCGCAAGCGCATAACCTATCGAAGTAATAAAAATTTATCGATCCCACGAGGATTGGATATTGAGTACCGGCCACTACTTACAATTTAGATTAGCTAAACAAATTGAAAATAAGGTTTAAAATGATCGACACTAGCGACAAGTAAATTCAGGAGAAAATTCAGGCTTGGAAAGCGTCCAAGATCAGGTTTCACCACAACTACGTCCATTGATGTTAGTTGATTATCTTCTTCATTACCGACGTCTGACTTGAAGGCGAATTACCCTAAATTAATTATTGCATCCTCTCAGGTTCCATTAGCCTAATCTAACCAACTTCCACTCTCGTGCAGACTTTCCCTAATTCGACTATTGAGGTCAATGATAATTCATGATTGCTCAAGAAGACTTAGCCAACTCTCGTTGATTTAATCCTCAGGCTCAATTCTAGTGGTTCAGATGCTAGGCTTCCCTTCTCGGTCCATCACATTAACATCTAAGATCAAGCAAAAATAGACTCGACTTTAATCCCGCAAGTATTAGGAATTCTAATCTCATCAAGATTTCACTCTCGATCATCACTCAATGCGATTAAAGTTTCTAACAACAGAACTTTCCCACTCAGTCCATCGCCCTATTATTTAGGATCATGTAAGACAAAGGATTCTAGATTCGTAGGCAATAAGAAAGATATGAACTGAATCAAAGTCACGACATCAAATCTGAGGAAATCAAATTCAATCAAACATCAGTAAAATATTATTGGGCTAATCCCGATCTCGGAACAAGGGTGACTACTCGCACATTGTAAGATTATAATCCTTAAGTTTCAGATCGAGAACCATTTAACATGGAGAAACAAGAGAATAAAGAGAAAACTCCACTCTAATGTCAATCTCGTCGTCGATGTCGTCGATCTCCCTCGTTTCAATCTTCGTATCTCCTTCCCTCGACTTCGGTATCCCTCTGATCGTGTCTCTTAGCCTCAGCCGCCAGGTGATAATGCTTCTACTTTCCTCGCCGCTTTTTATTACATAAAATAGGTTAAGAGCGCTGTACAAGGCACGGTCGTGCCCAGAGGCAAGACCTTGGTGGATTAGCCATGTTTACGGCTGCTGCACTTGTAATTAACGATGGGCACAGGTACGGCCATGCTAAAAAGTACATTTGTGCCCAGCTCAATTCCTCAACAAAAGTGCTATATTACAAACTGGTCCGATCCGAATCAAGCCACGGTGTAAATACGAAAGTTGTAGTGCATGATTTTATCTTTCCAATGCCATAGGAATTGTTGACCCATGATGTTTTGATGATAACAATCACTTGATAATATTTGATGCTTGGTTGGTTAGTTGTGATTAAGTGAAACAGGTATCAAAGTTAAAAGTGAACATGGTTCATCATGATTGAAGTTCATAATCAAAGTTGCTGCCATGAAGAATGTCTTGTTGATGAAAAGAGATTGATTCATGAATTTTGATTGATGAAATCAAGTAGCCGCTGAAAACACAAAGTGCATTAGAGTAAACCATCAAGAACAAAGTCAACCGCTCTAATGTAGATTGTAAGAAAAGCATGAAGTTTAATGAAGTTCGGTGATTGCTGAGTTCCAATATCTAGGATCCATTGTATGGTTTTCAATACCCTTTATCTTGATTCTTAAATCAGTCTAAAAGAGGATCTATACACACACACACACACACACACACTGTTTTGGAAAAACTGTTTTGAAAATGTTCAGAAATTTGCTCGAGGAGTCGACTCCTTAGTGGTCTGGGCAGTTTCATTTTTGGAACTTCCAATTCTGTCCTTCATGTTTTTAATCTCATCCAATCTGATTTGAAACGATTTGTAATATATCTTGAATGATTTTTCATGGCTGAATATCTTTGGATAAAGAGATATACACAATATTTGATAAAGATAATTTATTTTTGGAAAGTTTTGATTTTAATGAAATATCTTTCATATCTTTCCAAAATCTTTGATGCAATCTTCCTTGGATATTACATGAATGATTTTATACTATGTTTTACATGGAAACATCATCTATAAGATGATTGCATCGCCTGCTTGCTTGGGTACGCATTCCATAGACAAAAAACTTTAGTTTTGAAAGAAGAAGAGTGCGGCCACCTTGGAGCAAGTCACTGCTTCGCAAACATGATTTCTACTCACTGTTTTCCTACTGTTTCACTCACATTGATCCTCTGAAAGACAGGTTTGATATCATTGATAAATAAGTGTTTGCATTCCATAGTTGATTTACATTGATTATTTACCTAGTGTAGAGAGGCATTCTCCTTAAAACAATTATCTTGTTACTTTTTTTTTTGTGGGAGTCCAAGTGGGATTTTGAGTCACCTAGGTGGAGAGTCATTTCCATCTTAGATTGGTTGAAGGAGAGTAATTGCCTTCATCGAGTTGGGTGTTGGAGAGTAATTGCCAACATCGAATTATGGGTGTTGGAGTATCATTATCAACATCGAGTTGTGGGTGGTGGAGAGTACTTGGCATCATCGAGTGGGTAAAGGAGAGTCATTGTCTATATCAAGTTTGCTCAGTCGCTCCGTCGTCTCTTCCCTTTCGCTTACTATATACTTTTTTTGTACATATTTGCTTCATTTCAATATGTACATATTTGTCCATTTTTAATAAAATATGAAACTGACTTGATCGTCGGAGCTGTCCCTTGAGGCTAACCCTTCGAGACCCCGCTGACAAGTTTTTTTGTCTAGCATAGGTCCTAGAAAACGCAGGTCAATCAATTCGCTCTCGACATCGTCAATCTCAAGCATATGACATGCGCCTTTGCTCAATCTCCATGTGCATCTCCACAAAACAACTCATGTTCCCAGTGCTCTTTCTATTCGACAGAAGATGGTGCGGAAACGACGGCGAAGTGAGGATTTTCTCTTGCGGGGTAACACTAATTGGGCCCGTTCTTCACCTGTTAACAACGCCAAGGGGGACGGTGATGGGGAATGATGATCACGGCAACACGATCACGATTGTCGGCGGAATGATCTCCTCGGTGCTCACACAAGAATGAAACAATGCAAAACAATGAATCACACACAAGAATCGGATCTCAATCTCAGCTATAGATCAATGCGATCTATACTACCTCTAATTCCCACTCAACAATGGTGGAATTACAGAGAATCACTTAGAGAAGGAGAAACAAGAGAGAAAACTGTAAGTGAGAGAAAACAAATCTGAAAAATCCGATATGCCCTTCAACTCACTACTCCTAGCTATTTATACTAGTGATATAGCTAGGGGAGAGGACCAATGACACGTGTCACTACCTCATGAGGCAGTTACAAGAGTGGGAACCACAACACGTGAACAAGACAAACAAAAAATGAGAAACAGTGAAATAGACGTAGGAGCACGTCTAGTTGCTGTGCTTGTTGGTCCACGTCTCACTGAGTCTCTGGCCCTTTACGTTTGGTATTCCTACCACCAAACTTGGATTCAAATCCAGCAGATTATCCACCGTCTGGCTGAGTGTATGTAAAACACCGTCTACTCAAAATTCACTGGGCTGTCATCAAGCCATATCAAATATGACTCCATCTATCCACACTTGAAGACTTCACGTCTGACTAGTTGCACGACGTCCGACTAGTTGCACATCTGAGTTTTTCTGTAGACCAAACGTGACTTCTCTAAGCAGAAACCAGACAGTGCTCCACGTCTGATCAACCAGACGTGGATTGACAAAAGTTGAAAACCTCAACTAAACTCCCCCTTGTTGGTCCCTAGGAGGGGCTCT
>JAOWBR010046740.1:0-15680 GCA_028571145.1 Dionaea muscipula
ATTAAGTGTGGGTTTTAGTAACCTCATCCTTCCCCCCCCCCCCCCCAACCCTCCAATGTGAATAAGATGATGGATGGTGAAAAGTCATCTTCAGATAAAAGAAAGGGAGGAGAACTCCTAAGATACAGCTGGTTGCAAGGAGATGAAAAGAGAGGGAAAAACACATGACACACATTGATACATGGCTGATCCGATGCACAACAGTGGGGGGAATCACAAGAGTTGATCCTACACGCAGTAGGAGGAGGAAACACAAGCAGACATGTCGATCCAGAAGATTCAGAGGATTCATTCACGCAATAGTAGAGCCAGACTAAAAGAATCGATTCTTCCCTCCTACTGCTGTTGTTCTTTGTCTTGTCGTCACCGGTACTTCAAGGAAGAGGAAGATAATCACCCAGTCACGTTCTCATGTCTCGCAGTATTTGTGCAGCTGCTAAACAGAGAGTTATGTTACCCTGAGAGAACATACGCTATCTAACAACCCGTGCACGAATCAGAAGTGGTGGGCAGCGTAAACGTTCTTAAGGGCACAACGTATCCCGCTGGATTTAGCTATATTCTTGTTTGTTTTCTCTGTTTGTTACTTGTGTAGGTTTATAATAGGTGTTTCCCTCTGCCACTCGATGAGTTTTCCATTCTGCATTCATAGAAGAACCGATTCCTCTACTGTGCTCCTGGGCTCGCAAGGATTGGTTGTGTTCTGTTCTTTCATCAGACAAGAACCGATTCTTCTAACCTGTGGTTACTCTATTTTAGAACTGTATATGTATTCAGTTTGATTATGTCATTTATTATAATTGACTTGCATGTGATAGCCTATGTATTTTGCTCTAGGATGATTTAATATATCTATTTCACCCCTTTAATCGCAACAATCTTGAAAACCTCTAGGAATAGTTTGAGTAGAATCATAGAGAGTGTAGTCGGTAGCACAAATATGCTTTATTTGGTATTAATAACGACTAACGATTTTCTCTGTTTGTTGAATCTGAAAATAGGAAAGGAAACTGGACATGACCAAGACAATCGGATCCTCTAGGCTCATAGAGACCAATTCACTTGTCCTCTGGTAGGAATCAGTTCTATGTCATCTCTATGGACACATTGCACACCATGTGACCATGCATGTGACCAACTCTTCTATGCCCATGGAGAGAAACCAAATGTTCTAGTACAAACTTTGAGAAGAAAGAGAACAAAATGATATTTCATCTTACCACTTGCAACTTTGAGAGCTTCATGTGTGAGCAAAGACTTGTCCTTCCTAAGGGTGAGATGGATAGGCACAAAGTTGGCGGTCCATACTTGGGGCCATGTTGGCTTAGTCTGCTGCGGAGTTGTGACACTTTAGGGAGAAGAATCAGTTCCTATCCCTTGAAGAAATGTCATTTGTGTGACAGAAAAATATCCCTCCAAGGAATCGATTCTTGTCCCTTGATGAATGTCATAATCGGTCGTGCGCGACTAGATCATGGATTATAGGTAGTGATGCATGACTATCCTTATGGTTTATTTATGGACCTTGGAAAATTCAAATGTTTGAATTGAAGAAGGTAATCTAGAATTTTAGGGTGGTAAGAGTACTATTGAATTGGGTTCTATCATATGCTATCAATGTGGGGCTGTCTTACAAATGTGAACAAAGTATTCAATATTCTTTGACTGTATTCTCTCGCAAGTCCCATGAGGATTAGAGACCAGAAGCTAAATTGGCATTAAATCCACATCTGAAAGTAAGAACAAAAGAGGATCTAGACTAGAAGATATTGGATGGGCTAGAATCTTAAAATCTATTGCTCCGAATTACTAAATGCCTGGTTGGAAAGAGAGCTATAGAGTTATGTTGATATCATAGACCTTCTACCATAAGATTAACCTTTGGTGGAATTGATTCCTCAACAAGCTTTAGAGAAGATGTGATCTTAATGGAGGTTTCCGTGTGGGAGAAACCTTCCAGTATATCAGACTCATCCTTAAAGAGTCATCTATACGGAGGTCATCCTGAGTTATGAAGGGATAGGTCATGATATTGGATGTAAGCCCTCGTTCCTAAATAAACGATCTAAAGATAAGATCTATTAGGGATGACCCAAGGGTTCCATTCTCCTAGACTTGAAATGAAAGTGTACAAAATGTCAAGTCACTATACGGTTTGACTATGACATTAGAGTACTGACAAATGCATGTTGTTAAGCACTTTAGAATTAAAGATATAGTCTATCTATGTCAAAGACATTAAGTGTGACTATGAGACTTTCATAAGGGGGTTTGGTGGAAATCTGCAGGTCATTAAGGGCAGTTGAAGTGGGACTCGAAGGGTCTCACAAGGCAACCGAACTGATCACTCGAAAGGTCACGTGATGCGACCTATGAGTTACCCTCACTCTTATGATCATGGTTATGAAACATTGATCATCCTTCTTGAAGTACGGTTATGATTCATTTAAAGTGGATTTGAACGACTTGTCTCATAAAGTCATCTTTCGTCCTTGACAAGACAGATAGATTCTTTTGAAAACTCAAGAGTCAATAATTCTAAAGAGATAGATAAGCCAAGTTGGTTCAAGTGGGCAAGATACTTGCAAAACCAACAAGCTTGGTTTGAGAAGACTCGGTTATCGACGGAAGTTAACCTTCGTCCATTCAATAATTGAATGAGAATGCACCTCATTTGATTATATCCATGAATGATAAGAAGGTTAAAGATTAAGACTAGACATAGTCTGTCTTGAAAGCGATCTGGGTCTCCATCCATAGGGAAACCAGTGGGGAACTTATGATCAGGTCTTGATGCTTAGAACAAGTGTTTTTTGGAAATCATCTAAGATTTGAAATGTGCGCGCTACGATGAAATATGAGTTCATTGTCTTAAATAAAGTCTATGGAAAAGTTGACGAGTTTATAGATTTAATGGAAGATGTTCCAAGATGACTTGGAATCTTTGCTAGCAATCTGATAAGAATGCCAAGACATAGGTAATCATGGTAAGTCTAGACATATATGTCCAAGACATTCCATGAGTTAACTACTCTCTGATTAGAATGTCGCTTGTGATTATGAGAGTCAAAGGGCATAAATGCGAATTCGCTAACCCTATGCTTAAATTGGAAAGTTAGTTAAGCACTGAAGGGGATGAGGTTTAAAGCCTCAGGACAATGCTGCCATGAGAGACGACCCAACCTATGCAGACTGGAAATCTCAAGAGGTAGGTTCAATGGGACAACCTATTCGTGTGCAGAGCGGTCCAACATCATTGTGGACAATTTTTTCTCTTTCACTCATTTCCAGTGTGCAAAAAGTGATTCCTACAAAAGTGGGAGGATAAGCATAAACTTTTAATGATTCGGGTATAAGGATGCCTTGTAGGGGTATAAGAAAATATCTTCAATGTGGGGGTACCACATGATACCAAAATACCCTATAATTAGAGTCACTTATGTGAGTGTGAAGTGGGGCGCTTCAAGGAGGATTTGTGGAGGCTAGATTCTTTAAGCACTCATGAAATCCGGTGTGTCCATGGCCTATGGGACACACCCGTGAGAACGAAAATTAGGATAGAAGAAGTTTCTGTGTGAGGTTCATTGTCGGTTTACACCAACGATAGGACAATTCAAGGACATCGCGCTCTACTGGATAGTCAGTAAATCCAATGGGCTTTCGCTATGGAAGGTTTAAAGTCAAAAGTTACCTATCCTTATGCAGGGCTTCTTCACTGTGATTTTTCTCGAAGTCAGTCTTGTACTTCGTGTTGTGTGTACATCCAAATTTTATTCATGTGGAAGATTGTTGAAAATATAGGTTTCCCGGATTGTTTTTTTGACTAACTTTAAAGCTAAAACAAAGTGGGACCCGAATGTCAAAAATTGAATTTCCGAGTTGTAACTCATTCATAGCCACGAGGAGAATAGCCCGTGAAAACGGTACAGGAAAACCATTTCTGAGTGAATGGAAATTGATAGGTTAAGTGAGCTCAAATTAATGAGAGCTAATTAATGGTTTCAATTAGTGTTATTAACACTAATTAAATAGGAGCTTTAATTACATAGGAGTTACAAAAGGTAATTAAGTGTGGGTTTTAGTAACCCTATTCTTCGAGAACTCCTAAGATGTAGCTAGTTGCAAGGAGATTAAAAGAGAGGGAAAAACACGACACATATTCATACATGGCTGACCCAATGCACAACAGTGGGGGGGAATCACAAGAGTTGATCCTACACGCAGCAGGAAAAGGAAACACTAGAAGACAAATCAATCCAGAAGATTCAGATGATTCATTCACGCAATAGCAGAAGAAGACGAATAGACATGCCGCAGATTGTAGAGTCAGACCAAAAGAATCAATTCTTCCCTCCTACTGTTGATGTTGTTCTTTGTCTTATCGTCACCGGTACTTCAAGGAAGAGGAAGATCACCACCCAGTCACGTTCTCGTGTCTCGCAGTATTTGTGAAGTTGCTAGACAGAGAGCTATTTTACTCTAGAAGAACCTACGTTATCTAACAACTCGTTCACAAATCAGAAATGGTGGGCAGCATAAAGGTTCTTAAGGGTATAGCGTATCCCGCTGGATTTAGCTATATTCTTGTTTGTTTTTCCCTGTTTGTTACTTGTGCAGATCTATAAGAGGCTTTTCCCTTTGCCGCTCGATGAGTTTTCCATTCTGCCTTCATAGAGGAACCGATTCCTCTACTGTGCTCTTGGACTCATAAGGATTGGTTGTGTTCTGTTCTGTCATCAGACAAGAACCGATTCTTCTGACCTTAGGTTACTCTATTTTAGAACTGTGTATGTATTCAGTTTAATTAAGTCGTTTATTATAATCGGCTTACATGTGATAGTCTATGTATTCTACTCTAGGATGATTTAGTATCCTTATTCCGCCCCTTTAATCGCAACATACTGCAGGCCCCCATTTATTCTTCATTTGGTGAGAAGAGGGCATTCACGGTATAAAAATATATTTTGGTAAAGTTGGGTTGCACTACATACCTTGAGGATTGATGTTTGCCTCTGAAACCTTTGTCTTACTGATCTATTTGATTGAGATTTGTTCGCTTATTCATATTATGGATTCTGGTTCATGTGTGATTTGTGGAGCAAGATATTCTTTTATGGGAATAGGATAAGCCTAATTAGAAATACATAATCCATTGCTTGATTACTGAGACTATGTTCGATTACCACCAAGGCTGTACTCAATTACCCATGGAAAGTCTATTTTTCTCTGTTATCATCACATCAGTGCGCTTCAGTTTGTGCTTTCTTGCAGGCACTAATATCTACATGCTGAAATTGGGTGATTTTTGGAGCTCTAACACAATCGATCTTTATCTTCACAGAAGGTCCTCTTCTTGCATTATAGTTTAGCATCATGTTGTTTTGGGACCTGTAATTTTCATTCAGTGAGGTTAATATTTCATGCTATCATGGTTTTACAAGAATTTATGGTTCCATTAGACATTTTCAGACATCTCTACTTTTAATATATCATATATGTCTCTCTAAAATCATATTTTGCTAATTGGTTCTTATGGATAGTATTGCACTATTATTGATTTTTGGCAGATATTATGACCTAGTATCAACTAGTAATGGAATTTTGAAGAAAGGGAGGGAGGTGTTCATGACGGGCTGCTACCTCCGAACTTTTAGTGAAGGATTTGGCCATCCAAGACTTCTGCCTACAGAATATTTGGTGATACTGTTAGATGAGGTAACAAGTCGTGCTTGTTTTATATGTTCCTTTCATTGGATTCAGTTAATAGCTTAATGTCTAAATGATCTCATGGAAGATGTGATGGGACTGTTAAATGTAATAGACCTGGTTGGCTCTATTACTCCAATGTTGCAACTTGAGATATATTTCACTGGAATAGTCTCAACAGATTGATATAAACACGAGGGTTCTGATGAAATACTATCCGAAGCTAGTCTTGACCGATGAAATCAATAGGAAGAAGTTACTCCTATGGAAGCTACGACTATGGCTAAGTGTAATGACTGAGGAAGAAGATATACTAAGGAAAGATAGGAATAATTCTTGATTCATTCAACTGCCCTTCTTATTACATAATCGGCTTTTATATAGGCGGCTACTAGGGCAATTACCTGATGGAAATACAATTAAGCAATAACTAAGATATTACAAGGAAATGACACATGTCCAGGTTGGTGCAACCAATTCTGACATTCTCTCTGCAAATCTGATTCTCTGGAAGCCCGCGTAACAACCTTTGTCCGCTCTGTCCACATGTCTTGTAAGATACTGCCAAATAGGCTCGGGCGATGTTTTGAGTATCCCCCAAGGTGATACTTTTGAGAAATCTACGGGGTGATCATCCCAAGTCTTTGTCAGGGTGATTGGCTAATTACTTGGGGCGATCAACTTCTAATTTTCCCGGACGAGTATAGGAGTCTGTAATATGTGGGGCGGGTGTTCCACTGATATACTAGGGCTAGTGATAGAGTAACAAGTTGGGATGACCGTTCCTGAAGTTATCTTCGTCAAGGTGTCAGTTTGCAAAGGCTCGTCCTGATGTCCTTCAAGAGCTAAAGCTTCGCCCTAAATAACTATTAGCCTCTATAGGTTGTTATGAGTCCACTGAAGTGCAAGTGCGATTGATATTCCAATGTGGTCCATCACATTAAAGTTCCATAAAGCTCACTGGCCCTCGTGTGAAACAAGGACAACATCCTTTGAACAGCTCAGTTGAGTCTCTAGATTTGGCATTGAAGGCGGATGCTCTCATTGCCTCTCACTCCCCTTCAACGCTCACAAAAAATATCCAGAAGGACATTCTTCTAAGTTTAACCTTTGTATCACTTGCACTTGTAGTGTTCTACTTGTATGAAGCCAAGAATAGATGGTAATATACCTTTCAACTTGCCTGCACTTTGGCCTCTGTTGTGCTAGCTTCATGTTTTGTTTTGTAGGATCAAGATGACGATACTATGCTGCTAGGTGCTCAATTTTGTTCCGACACTTTTGCCTGTATTTCGTTGGATGCTGCCAACAGAGGAGTATCTTATTCATTGTATGCTAGGTAAAACAGCTGGGTCCTGGTCATGCTCATTTGGATATGTTGTTTCTGCACTGGGTCCTGGTCATTATGTAACCTTTATAGTGAATAAGTTTGGGTAACGGGTAGATAAACTCAAATTATCTTTTATAACGGACTGCTAACTTGATTCTTCATGCTCATTTGAAAAGGAATCTTGGCATTTATCTTGTCTCTAGATCCTCATATAGTATACAGGATTGACTGTATAGGGCCACTAGAAACTCTGAAAGAGTTTGGTGGGCTACAGAGGAAACAAATTACTCTCACCGACAGTGATGGAATGGAGTTAAAGTTTCTCCTCTGGGGCGAGCAAGTTCTGCTGGCAAACCTTTTTAGGTAAACCCTCTTATTTTCTTTTTCTTTTTTCTTAATTTATGTGTATCTTTCTTGTGTGTTGATAGTGCAACCCATGTTCAGTGTCAGAAGTACGCTTGCGATTGATAGACCATTCATCGTCAGTGCTAAAGAAAGTGCAGTTGAAACTTGTGAGGAAGTATGTCTTGAATATGGCAGTGCTACTCAATTGTATTTGGTGCCTTTCATTCAGCAAGAGGAGCAAGTAAGTTTTGTTCTGATGATAGAGCATACAACACTTATGTTCATGGTTCATTATCAAATTTTCATTGCTCAGGTGTGTGTATCGTTGTCACAAGGTCGATTTCAAGGATCAAAGATGGCAGCTTCTATAGATCCAAGTCAAGGTCCTAAGTTCTCACAAGTGATATTACCCTGCGATTCTCAGGGTTCTGTTGATTTTAGTAACTATCCATTTCGGGTATGTTCACGGATCTGATTCTACTTGTTATGCATCTTTAACTCAAAAGTGCATAACATGTTTGATTCAATCTCATTCATCATCAAATTATATTGTGTTACTTACTGGGGAAAAAATTATATTGTGTTTCTTCTTTCACCTATTCACATATCCTTGAGTTTTTAACTTTGTACAGTCGATTTGTTTTTACTTTTGAACTGTAATTTTCTGCAGATTGCTGGCGACCAATCCTTTTATAGGTTGACAACTCTGATGTACCTAGTCTTTGCATGTTTTGTGTCACTTGGTGTTGTTTTTGATCTTGTATCCTTGTTCATCTTCCTCTGGATAAGTGTTGGGACATATACTGGTGATAAACAGTAGATTTGGGGGAGATGTGGGGAGTGAGAATTACTGGTGATCATTATTTGTGGTAGAATGGCTGGTGATTGTTATTTGCGGTGTATTGATCTTCTCCTTCATTCTTACCATGCTCGACTTTCCCCCCAGAATTTCTTACTTGCTCAGAGTCTTGCTGCAGTCTTATATAACCGATCTACGAGGTAAGATGACTGGCATCAGCCTCTATGGTGTTGTTACAGACATCTTCAGAGAAGCAGATTGTTTGAAAAGTATCTTCTATATGAGAATCGAAGATGGAACTGGAAGAATTTGGGCAAAGCTTCATTTTGCTGAATCTTGGTGAGTTTTAGTAGAATAGACACAAAAGGTTCTTATATAAAGAATGCGAGTCTTGCTTCCTCGGCAAATAATCGCTGATTGTTTGTTAGGTCACTCGGGCGAGTAGGCCTTGGCCACACAGTATATATTTCAGGCTTGACTTGCTGTATGGTAGCAGGAAAACGGTGAGCACATCTCTCATGTGTTTTATTCCGTGCTTTCAAAAAGAGAACTCTTTGCCTCCTAACATATATAGTGTTGCTTGTTCTCATGTCTGCATTTGTTCCTCATAGCTCAGAAGCTTTTTGGTCTGAAAATGATGTTGGAGCCTATTTTGTCAACGTAAGTTGCCTACCTGCGATGCTGAACTCTTCTTGCCTCCATAAGCTATCATGTCTCGCTGATCTATCAAGGCAACAAAGTGGTACACATGTATGGCTTTAGTAGAAACTTGTGATCTCCACCCATAATGCTCAATCTCCATCATTTTTCCCCTGCTGCCAAAATTGTTGTGCTTCATTTTTCGTTGGCAAAATATATTATTTTCACCATTTAACCATTACACCTTACATGACAACATTTATAGCATTGTAGCATAATAATTCAGATCCATATCCTAAAGTGAACTGCAACTGTTGAACCCTTAGTTTTCCTGGGGACCCTGGTGGTTTGAAGTTTGAACTTGTAGTCTATACTCAATGTTCTGACTTTGTACATGATTGGAAAAAAAAAGATCTTGCTTATTCACCCAATTTTCTTTTGTGTAGTGTTTATCAACAAGATCAAAATAAGCAAGAGAAATTCCTGGGAAAGAGCATTCTGCCTTTCCCAGACATCATAATAACTTAGCTTCCAATTCACTTTAACTTAGCATTCTGCCTTTATGTTTTGCTTCTCCGTATGCCAGGTATCATAGACTTATGGAAAAGATTTTAACATTTTAGAATATCAGTTTGTGGTTCTCTTACATATCTGTCTCGTGACAACTAAAAGAAGATGGTTGTCTCAGACTTGAAGAATCAATTCTCATGTTTATCGCACAACCTTCTTTTCAATTGTAAACTTCAGATTGCCTTGCGTGTTGTATGCTAAATCAAAGCGGAACAAATTCCAAATTAACAAGGCCAAATACGAAACAAACAAAATAGCAAAATAAGGAAAGAACAAATTGGAGACAAGATTTCTGTGGAGAACTCTTCAGGTCAAAGGAAAAACACAAGCGAGGGAGGATATAAAAATCAACTATGAAACGAAGGAGTGCAAAAGAGTTCTCAAACCCTAATCACAAAAGCTCTCAAAACCATCTAGGAGTTTGACAAATCTGTAGTTCTTTTCTCTTAATGTTTTCACATTATCACCACATATAGCATGCAGTAGAAGCTGCTTCTGCCCATAACTCCTTGCCTGCACCAGAATTAGAGAACATATTGATCTCTTTCAATCAGTGTCCCATTCTTGCGTCTTGTTCACTACAAAATTCAGGCCATTATTGGTTTGAAACTGTTCACCTTTTTCCAGTTTGTTTTTCAATGATTACCTTCCATAGCTAGAAGGTGATGAGCACTTCGTTTTTATGTTTCAGAAAGTAGACCTGAACTTTCTTGGAATAGTCATGAAGGTCAATATATAACGAGCATCACCTGTAGAAGCAACTTGACTTACTTGAGGACCCTGGAGATCAGAATGAGTATAATCAAAAGTACCTTTAGTTTTGTGAATGCTGTACTTAACTAACCCACCCTTTTATGCTTGCACAAAATAAAAAAACAAAAAAACAAAAAAACAAAAAAACAAAAAAACAAAAAAAACAAAACAAAATGTGAACAGAAATCTAGCTTTGCAATACTCTGCCTACATAGCAATCCCCTCTTTCTCAAGACCAGCCAAACCTTTTCCACTCATATGTCTTTGCATATATCCCACAAGTCTCTTTGTTAAGCTTGCATGCCTTGACATTGAATATAAGTATAGATGGTCATCTTGTCTTTCTTTTTCTAGATTCTTTAAAGCATACCTGAAGCAAGTAATTATTCAGTCATTCTCCTCTCTATTTTTCAATCAGATATGCAGAGTTTGGCTTGACCAAAGTGAGCAATGGCATGTTAACACGAGATTAGCCCATGCTTCCTGTGGTCATTTCGTGAGTGATCTACCATCTGGAGTTACCAAGTGTCAGTTCTGTTGCTGCAATTGTGGAACTGAAGTTAGGCGTGTTTTTCATTTGAGAATAACCATCGCTGATGAGAGTGCCAAAGTCTCTGCATGGTGTACAGGTCAAACCGCGGTCGAGTTGCTGCAAATATCTCCTGATGAATTTTATGATCTGCCTGAGGTAACGCCTTGCGTAGCTAGAAATTTTCAAAGTCTTTGATTAATGTTGGGAGCTCCTGCTTAGTTCTATTCTAAGCTGAGGCCAAAGTAACCCGGCCTCTTCTTCTGTATTGGGGTCACTGCTCCGAGAAAATTTTACATCATATTGCTAGCTGTTTTTCTAGCTTTTGGTAGGTATGACATAATTATCTGCGTCATGTGGATGATTAGTTCTTTCCGGTCGCGAACCGCTGCTTTTTCTATGATCTTTTCTGGACCCTCTTGCAATTTCAGGAAGAACAAGTTATGTACCCATCCTCACTGGAGAATGAAAGATACATGATCGCTATTCTAAACTGCAGCTATAATGACACCAGACTCAAGGAAGATGATCACTCAGGGGAGATTACTCGTTCACTCAAACTGTGAAAAAATTGACTGCTGTGGCTGCTACGTTGCTTCTGTATGCGTGCTAATGTTTATTGCTTAAGAACAATTGAATGTCTATAATGTTTGCAATCTTTGACTTTGCAACTGTAAATAAATAGAATGAAGTTGCGATTCAAAAGAGTTCCTCAGATACGAGTGTGCTGCAAAACTTTTTATGTGATGTATTTTGGGACGGTTGGACTGTCTTGATCTACATGGGAGGATTATTGTTACGCTAGAAATATTTATGGTCAAGATTATTATAATAAAACTTATTCATTTATCGGGGTTTGAGATCAGGGTTGGCTCCTTCAAGTATCTTGGGGTTCCTCTCTCAGTCAAAAAACTTTAGATTAGACAATATAAGCCATTAATAGAGAAGATCATTGCTAGAATCACCTCCTAGACTGTTGCTTTCTTTTGCAGGTATGTTGTTTAGCCTTCATGTCTACTGGGTGCAGATCCTCCTCTTTTCGAAAGGAGTGATTAAGGAGGTGGAGAGTCTTTGTCGGGCTTTTCTTTGGTCCGGTTGTGCGCTCAATCGAAAGAAGGCTCTTGTTTTCTGGAGGGATGTTTGTCAGCCTAAGTTGTGTGGAGTAGTGGGGATCAGGGACCTGGCGGACTGGAATAAAGCGCTTCTTTGCAAATTATTATGGGATATTAAGGGGAAGAAGGATCGTCTTTGGATTAGGTGGGTGATTGCCTACTATTTAAAAGGTGAATCTATGTGGGATGTTAGTGAGTATAAGGGATCTTGGGCCTGGAAGGCTTTGATGAAGGCTAGGAAATATGTGGTGCATCGTCTTAATCTGGCCAGTGGTGTTCCTGTGCAGAGTAATGGCAGTGTGGTTGGGATGTACTCAAAAATTCATGGTGTGGCTGCTAGAGATAGTTGGTGGAAGATCATCTAGGCTGGTGGGATGCATCCAAGGGACAACTTCATGCTGTGGCTTGTTTCCAAGAATAGGCTTAACACTCGAGATAGGCTGCTGCGAATGGGTATTTCTGTGGATAGCCGATGTGTTCTTTGTGGGTCCGAGCTTGAAAGCTGCCATCATCTTTTCTTTCGGTGTAGTTTTGTGGAAGAGGTGATTGATGTTATTATTAGGGAGGTCCGGATGGCTTGGCGAGCGAGAGACTAGGTGGATTGTCAGGATTAGATGATTCGTTTTGCACGGGGTAAATCTAGGAAAGCTGTAATTAAAAGGAACATAGTGGGTCCTGTTGCTCATGCCATTTGGTGGGAACGGAACAGTAGGATTTTTTATCTAGAGTGCCATGATAGACAAATGGCTCGTGCCATTTGTTGGAAATGTGGTTTTCCAAACATATTTATAACCGACTTTGAGGCCATAAATAAGTGGGACATATCGAAAATCAAGTTTTCGGGTTGTAACCAGTACTTGGTAATGAGGAGAGTAATCCTGTAAAAACGGTATGTGAGAACCATTTACGAGTGAATGAAAATTGGTAGACAAAGTATATTCTTTGAAGTTGAAAAAATATGAAGGAAATAAAAGTGGATACATCCCACATTGGTGGTGAGGAAAGTAGCTTGGCTACTTTTATAATTTAAGCTTCACCATTGGGTTGGGCCCCAAGGGACACTAAGATTTTGTGCGGAGCACAGGACGCATGCTCACCACACGCGCCGCCGCCGTCCGTCCGGTCGGGCTCGGGTTTCGGACCCGACCCGGTCTTCGTTTTTCCTTCAGTTTCAAAATTCAAAAGTTGCATTAAATTAGGAAATTAATCGGCAGATTAATTACCTATAATGAGGGTGATTAATTGCCTAAATTAATCACGCCAAATCCGGGCAATAATCAGTGATTGACTGATTAAGGAAAGGAGTTACAAATCTCCTTCTCCTCTCCCTGCGTGAATAAATATTCTGGAATCCAGAAGGGCTGTGCAATTCGGAACACACTTTGCAACACCACAGACTAAACTTGCTGACCAGAGAAATTCCTAGCCGAGAATCGATCCTTCTTCTCTTTTTGCCGTCTGTCCGAGTCAAAGAGGAAGATCATCATCTCAGTTTCGTTCCCGTGTCTTGCAGTGACGGTGCAGTAGCAAGGCAGAGAGCTATCGTGCCTTGGGAGGACCTACGTCATTGAAGTCCCGTGTACTAACCAAAGACGGTAGGGCGGCGTAAAGGTTCTTAAAGGCACAATGGTAACCCGTTGGCTTTAGCTTTATTCTCTATTCCTTTGTGTGTGTGGTATTTTGTCCTACTAAGGTGAGTGCAGGGATCATTTTCTACTCCTTCTATTTCTGATCCGCTGATCGAGTATACAACAACTGGATCTCCATTTTTGTTGGTTGCATTCAGCACAGTATCTGGAATTTGTGCTTACAAGAATCGATTCTTCAGTACTGCGATAGAAACTGTAGAAACTATTAATTCACTAGGCTGATTATAACCATTGCAATAGTGTATTATCATCATTATATTGTCTATATATCTGCTCTAAATTGCTAATACACCCCTATTTATGCAACAAAACTTTCGTCCTTGGAGTAATGTCCGTAACTCCTCCCCCTCTTACTTTTGATATTCATCGCTGTTGGATTTTTCAGGGTTGCGATGCATCAGTGTTATTAGATGATAGTAGGAGAACAACCAGCGAGAAGCATGCTGCAGCAAATGCAAACTCTTTAAGAGGCTTTGAAGTGATCGATGAAATAAAATTTAAGATTGAAGAAGCTTGCCCAGAGACCGTCTCCTGTGCTGATATCTTGGCCTTGGCAGCCCGTGGCTCCACACTGTTGGTAAAGGTGAATTCTTCCTATAAATCCCAAGGTTTATGAAAGAGTTCATACTTGTTCGATATGCTAAATGTGGTGATGTTTTCAAATTGTGTGGGAAGAGTTCATACTTGTTTGGGATCTCCCACTAGGAAGGAAAGACCCGATGACAACAAATCTCGTTGCAGCAAACAGTAGCATTCCTGCACCGACCTCTGCCATTCAAAATCTCATAGTTTCCTTCAATCAGCAAGGCTTAGATCAATCTGACCTGGTTGTGCTCTCAGGCAAGTTTAACTTTCACATTTTGTATCAATAGTTGTCAACAACACTATCTGCTATCAATAGTGTGTAGTGATTGGCGACTTCCATTCTACACTTGGTAGGCTTGGACGGTGTTCGGGACTCTTCGGTGGTGGTTCAGAGGTGTTCGGGTTGTGTTTTGGTGAGTCTCCTGCGGATTGGCTTTGGTTACACTGTCGGGCGCTCGCGGGGATCGAGTCAGGCGCCCGTCGAGGGACCTGCAGATGGGCGAGCTACTGCTCGCATTGGGCAGCAGGTCGGGCGTAGCCTATTTGGCTTGACGGACGCCCGGCGGATGGAGACCAGGCGCCCGACGGAGGCGGGTCAGGCACCTGTGACGGAGGATTTTTTTCGTCGACTTTTTATGTGACCGACCGGGCGCCTGACAAGTATGGCTCAGGCGCCCGTCGGGCCTCCTTTTGTGCGGGCAGACTTCAGGAATAGCCTATTTAAAGGCCCCTTGGGTTATTTTCATGGGTGATCATCCGGAAAATCTTAGTTGGCATCCTTCATTGTCGAAGAAGGGTTGGGAGATTGGCACCAGTGACATCCAGAGACACGACTATAGATCCGAGGGCGTTGGAGATTTGTCCAGAACACTCTTTGGTTCCGTTTCTGGTTCTCCTTTTAGGTTAGGGTGGTTTTCTCTTTCCTTTTGATTGGAGTAGATAAAATTTTCGTCTTTGGAGACGATTGTCATTCTTTTGTATTCTATTTCCTTTGTAAACGCTCTTTGGTTAGTGGTTCCATTGATTTTCGCCGTTTTATTCCCTGTTCTCTTTTTTTCCCCTTACCCTCTTGGTTAACCGATTCTTGGGCTTATTTTTCTGGTTGCTTCTGCTATGTGGGGTGACATCACATTCGTATGGTGCTCCTGTCGTTTGTCACAACAAGTGGTATCAGAGCGGCTTTGGGGTTTTGGGATTAGATCTGCGGTTCAGGCGAGTGTAGGTTTCTGGTTACCCTATTGGATTTCTCTAGGTGTTTCGGGTTTTGGTTTAGGGATTTTCTGGTTTGTTGTGGGTGTTTTAGTTTCAAATCTAGTCTGCTGTACTAATCCTGATGACGTCGTCAAAGTATGTGATTGACCGGTTCACCGGGAATGAGGATTTTGCCTTGTGGAAGATCCAGATGCATTCGGTTTTGATGAAGAAAGGTTGTGCCGGGGCGGTTGCTCTTGCTGCAGGGGTGGATAAAACTGCGGCGACGTTTAAAACCGCGGCGATGTTTAAAACCGCGGCGACGTTTGTTACCATGGATCAGCAGGCGTTAGCCACTATACGCCTAGCCCTATCCAACAACGTGCTGAGGCGTGTGCAGGATGAGGGGACAACGGAGTTACTTTGGAAGAAGCTTGACGAGGCTTATATTGATAAGTCCATCTACAACAAG
>JAOWBR010046851.1:0-15678 GCA_028571145.1 Dionaea muscipula
AACCAGGTAGGCTAGGTAAGTTATTCGAAAGGAATTCAACTTAAATTAAATAAAAACCAACCAAGCTATAAGAAATAACCCAATTAGCTTAAACTTAATTTAAATCGAAACCGAATCGAACCGGAACCAAACCCGTGATAAACCGGGACGGGTTATCACAGGTAGGCTGAAGGATTTTGGAATTCTGGAGGATGATTCTTGTGTGTTGTGTGATATAGAACATGAGACAAGGAACCACATTTTCTTTGTTTGTTCTTTCTCGCAGGCACTGGTGAGACTTGTCTTGGATGGCTTGAAGCTGAAATGGCAGGATGCTGTGGATATGTCCTGGGAGATAATGCAAAGTTGGACGATGAAGGTTGCACGAGGTAAAACACCCACTGCTGCGAGAAGAAGAGGAGTTCTGTCAACAATTGTGTATAACATCTGGCGGGAAAGGAATGCTCGCATCTTTAGGCAATAAAGGAGAGGCGTGGAAAGCATTGCAATGGAGATCCTCTGCTGATGGTGATTACTGATGAGCTGCTGCTGCGTGTCTTCTTTTGCCTTGTGGAGAATGCCTGCGATTCACCTTGCTTCTGGTGAGGGAAGTGTTTTGGGTTTTTTTTGAATGCATGGTCATCCTGCTTTCTTGGTACAGGTTCTCCTTTAGATTTTGTTGATTCTGCTGCGAGGTTAGGAGCTCCATTCTTGTGCATATTGCACTTTAGTTTTTGTATAGATGGTTGAACTGAGGCTGGGTTTCCTGGGTTGGCCCATATTGGCTGTATAGAGAGGCTCGGTTTGGAGCTAGGAAGTTTTGACTGGGAGAATGAATGAGAATAAGCGATTTGCTCAAAAAAAAATAATAATAATAAAAAAATATATATTAGTTTGGATAACCATATACAAATAATCGTCCACTTTGAATTTTTTTTTTAAAAAAAGAAAACTGAAGTGGATGATCATTTAAAAAATTGTTAGTTTAGATACCTATTTATAAATTGTTTAACTCCACGTCAACAAATTTAAGCATGGATTTACGTATAATCTACGTCTCAATTATTAGTTTGGATATTTATTTGTAATTTTTATCATAATTATTGTTTAGAATTTAAGATGGATTTACGTATAATCCGCGTCTCAATTTCAATTGACTTTGAGACCCGATTGTCGATTTTGCCATTGGTTTTTTTGACATCTTTAAATGATTTACGCGTAATTCAATTTTAATATAAATAAATCTGTAGTAAATTATCAATCGAAATTCGAATTCGAAACACTTGTTTGGGCCATGAACACGACGAACATGAACGCCGATTGAAAAGAAGTGTGTCAAGAAATGGATCAAGAAAATCCAGAATCATAATCGGGCTTTCAACAGAAGCAGCCCAAATCATGGAGGAATCGGCCCGTTTATGATGGTTGAAACTTGTTTCTATCACCTTCCTCCATCTCTTTCCCCCTCGCTTGCCTGATTCTATCTACTTTTTTATCGTATAATTTTACACAGAATCCGTTTTTTTTTTAAAAAAAAAACCCTCGGCTTGGAACAAATCCATTGTTCTCAAACAACCCAGATTATCATCACCATCAGATTCTTAATATCTTTCTGATTTCTGATTTACCCACATATCAGACCTTTCAAATTTGATGTTTGTTGTTTTCTCTCATCCTTCTGTTATTTGGTGATCCTGCTTGATGTTGCTTTTGATACTGTTGACAAGATAATATTAGCATTGATTGTTCCCCTTTTAACCATTTTTCTTCTTTTTCTTGTTGGTTCTACGGTCGATTGGTTGACATTGCTCTGAATCCCACTTTCAATTTTTCAATCAATTTGTGTTAGGGTTTTTCATTAACCAATCCTGCTGAAGCTCAACCGAATTCTCCTTTTTCATCTTTATTTCCCAGAAATTCATGCGTGCTAGCTTTTTGTTATATGATCGCAGTAAAGTTGTTTTTGTAGAAGCAGCATTTCTTTTTTGTTGCTTGCTGGGGTTTCCCTTGGCTTCGAGTATTATGCAGTGTTTTGTAGCTTCGAGCATCTTTCATTGAAGACGGAGAAATTTGGGGATATCTTGAAAGTTTTGATTTTTGATAGAAACTGAAGAACCCCCTGAGTTGCCTTTGCCCTTGTTGATTTTATTCAGCCTGGAAGAGACGGTTGCTTGCGGCCTGAGTTGGGGCATTTCTTGGTTGCGAGGGTGCAACCTTAGCATTGGGTAAAGGGTGGAGTTAAGGAGTAGGGCTTGCATGGGCGACCATGAGGGTTGGGTGCAGCCGAGTGGGGTGTTACTGAATGGGCTTGTGCCTAATGTATCCAGTTCGTTGACTGGTGATCTTGATGTTGATCGATGGTCGAAAGCAGAAGAGAAAACTGCGGAGCTCATTGCCCGTATTCAGCCCAACCAGCCATCAGAAGAGCGACGAAATGCGGTTGCAGATTACGTGCAGCGGCTTATCAAGAAATGCATCCCTTGTCAGGTGTGCTTACTTGTTCCAGTTGGTGTTAGTTGGATCAATGGTTTTGTTCATAGTCTAATGTATGCCTACCTTGGTATTTGATGCATAATGTGTATTATCATTAGAGAAAGCTTGGATGCATACAGTGATTAGTTGATTGGTGCAAGCTTGGATATATGACTGTCACTGTAAAATTTGTACAGTTATATATATATATATTAACCACTTGGGATTAGAGAAAGAGTAGTCTTGTCATGATGTTGGTTAGTGCAACATGATGGTAGAATACCAAATGAGCTCCATTGGATCAAGGATTCACTTGTCAACATAACAGTCTGGTAATCAATTGTTTTTTTCTTGCAGGTGTTCACTTTTGGTTCTGTTCCTCTCAAGACATATTTACCGGATGGGGACATTGATGTATCCGCCTTCAGTAAGAATGAGACTCTCAAGGAGACGTGGGCTACTCAGGTCCGTGATATGCTGGAAAGTGAGGAGAAGAGTGGAAATGCTGAATTTCATGTGAAGGAGGTCCAGTATATTCAGGCAGAAGTAGGTCTTCCTCACCGACCTTGATGATCCGCTATGTCTAGTTTTTTGTATTGTCTTTTTCTCCTTTAGAGCATGATGTTTCTTGGATTCCGATGGTATTTTCGTGTTCCTTCAAGCCCATGCTCACATACCCTTTCTTTTAATGGGCCTTTGTGCTTGGTTTGGCTTACCTTCATCTTTTTTTGATGCTTGTCTTGATCTGGTCAGTATGTTCTCTATTGTGATGGTGAGGAGCTTCCTATCTTCACACTTTTTTGAATTCTAATTGCATATCATAATTAGTAATGCAGCTGGAAGGGCCAGCATGGTTGCTCATGAACTTTTGCTTTCATCATGGTGGCCATGTGTCCTACTTTCTTCTTTCCTTCTATTGAGAATTTGTTTCCAGTCATCCTCTTCCTACTCTCTTCCTCCTCTTCCATTGCTGCCACCACCAGTAAAGGTGGCACCATATTGATGGATACATTAATATCTGCTGTTCTTTTACACTCGATAGTTATTTTAGATAAGAGCTCTTCCCTATCAGAACCTTTTTTTTTTCCAATAGTTAGTAAACTCCATCCAATGCAAGTGAATAGAGACTGGTTGCACACAAGCCTCCCGCTCATATGCTTTACTTCTGTAGTTTCATCTATTTCTTTGTAGAGATAAAGGATGGGAGGGCTTAATTTCGGAGGAACTTCTATTTCTATATGGCGTTACCTTGATGTAGATTGTTAACATGCCACTTGGAGCATTGTCTTCAACTATGCTGCTCTTATTCCTCAATTAACCTTGGGATGACCATGTCAGACATGTATCCAACGTCTCAGAAGGCCATTTGGTTACATACAAAACCAAATTAGAGTGGAACGTTATCTAAAAATCTTGACGATGTGGATAATGTTACCAAATTGTCCTCATGGTAGAATTAAATAATTGCAGAAATCAATATTTTGTGTATTGTTTTGGCTGTGATCTTGTCCTACTGTTTTAAAGTGACCAAAACGGACACTTTATTTAATGAGGGGTATTATAGACTTACAAAATGATTTTGGATAGACTTTATTATGATTGCAAACATTTGGGGATCTCCCAAAATGGAACTAGCAGGCACGGAGGTACCTTTCTTGTTTCAGTGTCTCAATCTTTTTTTATTTATTTCTATTGCAGGTGAAGATTATTAAGTGTCTCGTGGAAAATATTGTTGTGGACATATCATTTAATCAGCTCGGTGGATTATGCACCCTTTGTTTCCTTGAGGAGGTGAGATTCATTCTGAAACATTTATTTATGTTAGACTTCATATTTTATGCGAAGGCTTCTAAACATTCAGTGCTGCTTCTGCAGATTGACCATAAGATAAATCAAAATCATTTGTTCAAGCGTAGCATTATCTTGATCAAGGCGTGGTGTTACTATGAGAGTCGTATATTGGGTGCCCATCATGGTCTTATCTCAACTTATGCCCTGGAGAATTTGGTTCTTTACATTTTTCACGTATACAACAAAACATTTGCTGGCCCACTTGAGGTGCTGCTTGCTGTCTTGTTTTGTTTGTCATTCGTAAATCCCATATCTCTTAACTGTCATTGTCTGTACCTGCAGGTCCTCTACCGCTTTCTTGAGTTCTTTAGCAATTTTGACTGGGACAACTTCTGCCTTAGCCTATGGGGCCCTGTCCCCATTAGCTCGCTCCCAGATGTAACAGGTTTGTGATGCTATTACCCTTTAGAGATTGTATACCATGAACTATGATGAGATTCAAATCCGAAAGTCTAGCATAGTTAGTTGGTCAGTCAATCTAATTTGTTTCTGTGTGGTCAAATCTCGCAGCGATACCTCCTCGTAAGGACAGTGGAGAGCTGCTCCTCAGCAAATTGTTTCTTGATGCCTGCAGTAGAGTATATGCTGTTTTTCCTGGTGGCCAAGAAAATGAGGGGCAAGGTCCGCCCTTCATTTCCAAGCATTTCAATGTGATAGATCCTTTGCGTGTAAACAACAATCTAGGAAGAAGTGTCAGTAAAGGTATTCCGGTTTTATATGCTTGAAACGATCAGATGCTTCTTTACATTTGGAGTTTGATTCTTTTTTTTAATGTTATGGAGTAGACCAATTCTATTCTAGTGACTCTTTTTCTGCAGGTATCAAGTACATTAATTTGTTTGTGCTTCTCTAGATACTGCAAAAAAGCTTTAGCTTTAGGCTACCATGATTCATGTTATTCATGTACTATAAGAGAGAGAGAGAGAGAGAGAGAGTATTTACTATTTAGAATTACTGTGATTACATGTGTAAGCATCATTTTGTTATTGATATCTCCATTCTTTATAGTTTGATAATCATTTTGGACTGAAATTAATGTATGGTTGTGCATGTGCTCAGGAAACTTTTTTAGAATACGCAGTGCATTTGCATTTGGGGCGAAAAGACTGGCAAGGCTCCTTGATTGCCCTGAGGAGGATTTTGCTTTTGAGCTCAACCAATTTTTTATGAACACATGGGATAGGCATGGTAGTGGCAATCGCCCAGATGCACCAAGTAACTCATCGTTGCGCCTAGGACCATCTAATCTAGATCACCTGCGGGGATCGGATATTCTCAGTAACACTTCAAGTAGCAAGAAAATGAATGATAATTCATCTCTTCAGGAAATTGCTGTTGAGGGATCTCGCAGTTTGCGGCATCTGCCTAACCAGCACGCTAGTTTCCCACAGGAAAACACATCCATGGTCGTTGATGCTTCTTCAGCATCTCATGCGCAAACTCAGAAGACTCATGGTTATATGATTGGCTCAAGGGTATCAGAGCACACTGAGAAAAGCAATTCTAATCAGGGTTTGCCTGTTGATAGAGGTCAGAGAAGCTCAAAATTTAATCACATAGTTAATGAAGCTCAAGGAAAGTATCTATTTGCAAGAACAAGGTCAAGTCCGGAGCTGACAGATACATATAGTGATGCATCTCCCCGAGCTAGGCATAGTAAACCTGCTGAAAGTGGGAAAACGCAGGCTATTTCAACAAGGATGGACAACAACAGGAGCAGCAAGAATGTGGTGTCTGAAACTATGGCTCAAGGTGATGCTGCATCTGTGAGGCACATTTACCCTGCACAGACTCTTGATGTCTCACTGGATTCTAACAGCAGCCCTAACCCTAATAGTTTCATTGATGATGCTGGAATTATAACCATGATCCAGGAACATGTTCCAGTAGGGGCCGAAGCGATGCATCAGGAAGAGCAAGATCGTGTCAACATGATGGCATCTTCTTTTCATAATTTTGGTGGGCAGGTTCCTCTCCCCCTGAATTTTACCTCTCAAGTACCTATGGCAATCTCCCCATCCCTGATGGCTTCCATAGGGTATTCTCAGAGAAATTTGGCTGGTATGGTTCCTGCAAATTTCCCCTTGATCGACCCTTCTTGGGCATCAAACCTGCAGTTACCTCCGGGGATGATTCCGTCACCCTTTGCTCAGTATTTCCCTGGAATTGGATTGGCATCGGATTCTGAAGATCTTATAGAACCTGGAAATGAGAACTTTAGTTCTGTGGAAATAACATCGGCGGCGGAGGCAGATGGTGATTTCTGGCACGAGCGGGATAGCGGTACTAATGGAGTATTTGGTCTTGATGATGGAAATATGGAGATCTTGAGCACAGGAGATCAGCAACCATCAACTTCCAGTAGTTCAAATTTTGTCCCAGCATCTAGGTTTGGTGGATCTGGCGGTAGAGGGAGAGCTCAACAGAAGCTCACTAAAGATCATCGGGGATTCATGAGACAGGAAAATCCTGAAAATTACCAGCATAATGACAGCAGAATAAACGATGGTTATCCTGATGATAGCAGGAACCTCGCTGGTTATGCAAGATCTTCTTCTGCTTCTCAGACTGGTTCAATGAGAAGTAGGACCTCGTCTGAGAGTTCCTGGGACGGATCATCTGCAAAAGTATCCAAGTTGACTCGGGAAAAGCGTGAGAGAAGGTTAGCTGCTTCTCCATCATCATCTTCTGTTTATGGGAAAGGAGTAGTATCCATTTCCGATCATGGCACTGCTGAGCCAGATGATGACAATGGAGATTGGAGCAGCTCAGTATCCACTGGTGGTGCTGAAATGGCTGAAAGAAGCATGGGAACTCAATCTTCTGCTGCTACTCTGCATGTTTCAAGGCACCACTTGAGTGGTTTTGAAGCAACACAGACAAGTGGATCCGATTCGCTGATACCTTTTACACCGATACTTTTGGGTCCTGGATCACAGCAGAGGATGATGGATAATAATTCTGGGGGTGTTCCTTTAACATTTTATCCTACAGGACCACCGGTACCTTTCCTTACAATGCTTCCTGTGTACAATTTCCCCCATGAGACTTGTAATTCTGATGCATCACCTAGTCACGTGGTCGCGGAGGATGACCTGGATCATGATGATCCGGGTCCGGGTCAAACTTATGATTCTCCTGAGCTGCCTGGAGATCAAGAGAATTTTACCACAAGTTCAACAAGAAGTACTACTACTACTACTGCTGCCGAGCTATCAGAAGAGCACAAACCTGATATTCTCAACAGTGATTTTGCCAGCCACTGGCAAAATCTACAGTATGGACGATATTGCCAAAACCCCATAGTTCACGGGCCAGTGGTTTATCAATCGCCCATTGTTGCACCTCCTGTATATTTACAGGGGGGGCGAGTACCTTGGGATGGTCCTGGAAGACCGTTTCCAACCAATGTGAATGTGTTCTCTCAGATAATGAGTTACGGTCGTCGTCTTGTACCTGTTGCTCCCATACCATCCTTGTCTAACAGAACAAGCAGTGTTTACCAACGCTATGCTGATGAACTGCCAAGATATCGCAGTGGAACGGGAACCTACCTGCCCAACCCGGTAATATATATTTATGATATGTGATTTTTTATTTTTTTTTTCTCTTTTCTTTCTCAACTCTGTGTTTTCCTAGTTCAAGTTTTTTCTTTCATCTTATATTTTCCTAGTTCAACTCTCTGTATGTGTGATGTAATCTCTATCGTTGAATGATTTAGCTTTGTTACTTACAAATGCTTCTGTTTTTTGGGTTATGTTTTGTTCTTCAGAAGCCTTCTTCTGCTAGGGAGCGGCAATCTTCAGGGACCAGGAGGAGCAATTATAATAATAATTATGACAGGAATGAGCACCATGTTGACAGAGAAGGGAGTTGGACGTCCAATCCAAAGTCCCGAGCTGGTGGGCGTAGTAGCCATAATCGAAGCTCAAGGGGGGCCGCCGCCGATAGATTGGCAGTAAATGAGAGTCGAGCAGGAGTGGCCGACAGGGCATGGGTTTCAAATAGAACCGAGCCTGTTCCCTCTTACTCTTACCATGAACAGAACGGCCCAACATTGCGACCCACACCCAATTCTGGTTCTACGGCTTACGGCGGTGGCATGTATCATCAGATGCCTGGAATGAACCAAAGTGGGGGGGTGTCCTCAAATGGACCCACTGTTCCCTCAGTTGTCATGCTTTATCCTTACGAGCATAACCCAGGTGGTGGTTACGGTGGTGCTGCAACAACACGGGAACAGCTCGAGTTTGGGTCTCTTGGTCCTGTGGGTTTTATGGGCACAGGCATGAATGAGGCATCTCAATCTCAACTATTTGAAGGTGGTGGTGGTGGTGGTGGTGCTCGAATGAGGGTGGCATTTGAGGAACAACCTAGATTTCACGGGAACTCCATTCAACTGTCTTCTCCAGAACAGCCATCTTCTCCCTGTCTTCCCAGGTGATCTGATCATCGGCCCTTTGAAGCCGGCCTCCATATCTGACCAAAGTGAATCCATCCGTGCTAATTCTGTATCAGTTAACACTTAATTGCGGAGCAAGTTGCCAGTGTCTGTCTCTTGACTTGAATCATGAATCATCTAACCTGTGGAGAAGTTATCCAGCGTCCTCTTTGACGGAGGAGGATCACAGTTGTGGGACAACAGCACACTACGCCTTGCTTGGGTTCTGGTTCTCCATCATTGCTTTGCACCTTGCTTGTCAAGGTTGGCTGATCACGATCGTTTGTTTGTACACGAAGAATCATCGATACCCTAGCCAAGCCAACGCCTGCTCTGCTTTTGGGGAGCGAAAATGGGTGGCTGGACAAAGAAGGCGGGGTTTCTCAGATCATATTTTCGTTACGTAAAGTAGTTGTAGTAGAAAATGCACTGGGTCGTTTACCCTGTTGAAACAGTGGGAGAAAACCTTGATTTACAGTACACCCTATTAGGTTTTTTTTTTTTTTTTTTCTTTTAATTGATGATAAAAGCTCAGTGTACCGATTCTCATATTGATATGCTTGTGGCCATTGTTGAAACAGGAAATAGAAATTGACTAGTGTCAGAGGCAAAATAAAAAAAGTCCCAAACTTTACACAATTTTTTGAAAAGAGTCCTAATCTTTAAGTATTATTAATTTAATACCAAAATTTTGACGTATTGTATTAATTTAGATCCTAACGTTAATTTCTGTCTAAATCGATAACAACAGTGTCTGTTTTTAGGGACGAATTTTCATATCGTCTGCTCTGCTGGTTGATTCTTCTGTTCCGTATGCTCCGTTTGTTTCGTCTGTTTTTCTGTGTCGTCTGCTTTCTGCTTTGTTTCCTTCTTCTAAAAGGTCTTACTGTCCTTACATGAGACGTCGTCTCATACCAGACAGTCCCTCATATTAGGTGGTTTCTTCCTCGGTCAATGTTATTGATTTAGTCGTGAGTTAGCTGCATGATCTAAATTAATATAATGTGTCAAAGCTTAAGTATTAAATTGATAATACTAAAAGATTAGGACTCTTTTTAAAAAATGGTCCAAAGTTTAAGAGTTTTTTTTATATTGCCTCCTAGTGTCATGGAAGGAATCTTGGTGAATTTGACTAGCTCACGAGCACTTAATCCTCAGCGGGCCTTAGCCCACAGACACGGGCCAGCCAGAGGACAAACAGTGAGAAGGTTGCCACGTCATCAAGCGAACCAAACCCAATAAAATAAAATGAAAATCATGTTTTCCAATTCGATCCAAGACGGATAGGCAAGAAAGAAAGAACAGAACATACAGATTCGAGAAACACGACACGGAGAAGCAAGCCCACAATCAGCACCACGCCATGGATGGATCTTTGAAGCTTTTTTTAGTTTCTTAGTTGAGTCAATTGTTCGTGTTTCAAGCTTTCGATTCGAGCTCCCCGAATCCGATAAGCCGTCTCTGAAAATCCAGTACTTACTTCAAATTCTATTACCTCCCGTCCTTTTTCTTGTGGAAATTTCTTTTCAGGTTTTGCGATTTTTTCTTTTTTTTTTTTCTTTTGGCGGTGATCGATGAAGCGGTTTCGATGATTGAGTTCGTGTGTCACTTTTGAGAAGCTGTGTGAGATTATAGTAAAGGAGAGGTGTTTTCTATAAGATAACTGCTGATGAAATGTTTGCTATGATACAGGCACAGGCTAGTGCGGGGTAGGGGTAGGGGAGTGTACTTCTGTAAAGAGATTGTTTCTAGGTCTTTTACTTGTGAGCTATTGGTCACCGGTGAGGTTATTTTACTTGGTGCTATGCTATCACCGTTAAGATTTCTGAGCACCAGTGTGTAGATGGTTGAAGTGTGATTATTGGGCATAATATAGCAACTAACCCAATTTGATAATCCCACGATTTGCTGAAGAAAATGACCCACCCACCACACTGCATATAGATTTTGGATAGATTGATTCAAGCCATAAGATGGATATATAGGAATAACAATTTTCTCTCTAATCAAGTGGAGTAGGTGAGTTGTGTAGTAGTTGCCTGGTTGTATTTAATCATCAGAATCAATGCAATTTGTTCAACATTTCATGCCCTTTTTTTGTGCTCGTTGTAGGCTGTAGTACCATGCTCAATTCGTTCTTCAATGCGGGTTTCAAGGCATCAAAATGGTACTTTGTTTATACTTCTTCAAACGTTCTTTTTGATCAATGAAGCTTTATTGTCATGTGATTTTACTAAGGTTATGACTAATCCAAGACTATTGTTATTTGACCATGAAGAGTTTGGATGGTGAGAAATCTACTTATGTGGGAAAACATATCAAAATGCTTATTTAGTCAAACCCTATTTGCAAAATTGATAAGTGATGTTTGACGGATGAAATTTGGTCACAGCTCCTAATTCAGATGGAAGTACAGAACAAACAGAGAAAGTTATGCTTCATTAGAATTTGTGTTTGATAAACTAGCTTCATGTGTGACAGCAAGACACTGCTAAAACTTACAATTCCAAGAATAAAGTTGCTGAGGAATCGGAGAGAGCTTCAAATCAAGCAAATGAGGAAGGACATAGCCAAGCTTCTTGAGACTGGTCAAGAAGCTACTGCTCGAATTCGGGTATCTGTCATATCTCATCTATCTCCCTTGTTGCTTAGGGGTCTGTAATTTTTTGTGTTTTCCTACGATGGAGGGTGAGTTAGATTTGAGTGATTTTGCTTTGCAGGTTGAACATATTATAAGAGAAGAAAATATGATGGCTGCACAGGAGATTATTGAGCTCTTCTGTGAGCTTATTGCAGTTCGACTTCCCATTATTGAAGCTCAGAGGTTCTTTCTTTTCTCCCTCCGATTTATAGTGGAAAAATCTCACTAGTGTGTGATGACATTTAGTACTTTCTTTTTTCCTTTTTTACCAAGAGGGGGAAGTTATATAGAGACCTATTCTCAGAAAGCACCTTTTGGTGCCAAAACATCCTCCAGATGATACATCTTATCATATGGGGGTGATGGAGGTGCACATTATTTTCTTAAGGAGGTCCACCGGATGATATCCTTCCAAGTATGGTCCTAGTGAATTCTAGTGGCAAGAATACTTTTTAGTTGCATTCTCCTGTTGGTGATGTAGGGACGTAAGAGATGGCCTCAGAAAAAAAAAGTTCTTGGGACTGGGGTTCTTGGGAATGTACTTACCTGGAAAATAAGGTGCATTGAAAGGAACTTTTAGAATGAAAAGTAGAAGCAGAATTTGAAACTCGTAAAAAACTGCACATTACAAGACTTCTTTGGCGTGTTATAGAGAGACAAACCATTATTAATCCTGGGGAACAGTTCGGATATGAATAATATCACATCCAAATTAATCAAACAGGATGGCCATCCTACATGAAGAATGTTGTTATATTTGGAAGAAGTCGAAAGGATGCAGTTAGATCTATTTCAGTAGATTTTCAATCTGTATTGACTCCAACCCAGGTATCTTATGCCTTCTTTTACATGCCTATCTCATCTCTCGGCGATTATTGAACTACCTGTGGTTGTATTATTGGTAATAATTTGGAACATCACATTAGATAGTGTACCAGTCGCCATATCCTGTCCCATTGTTTACTTTAACACAGATTATCAAGGTCTTGATCTCTTCTGGCTGGGCCTTCATAAAGCAGATTTTATGTCTTAGCATCACAGGAAGTTGTTTATGAACCTATCCCGTGGTGGGCATTGCCTCTTCATATGGCATAAAACCTAATCCTGACAATGGAGAGGTGAGCATGCAATAGAGATCAAGGACTTAGATGATGCAACTGCTGAAAGAAAAGGAGAAACACGTTTTATCCCATTTCACTCCATTCTTTCAAAGCGACGACCTTAAAGTACTTTTATCACCTGGTTGGGGGCTATTTTTTCCTCTTATGACCGATAGAGAGCCCATTTTCACATCTTAGTCCTCTCTGCTACCTCTATGCAACTCCTTGATTTGGGCTTAAATCTACATGATCTCCCAAGGGAGAGAATTCCTTCCAATCTCCAACTACAAATGATTTGGATCTCAAAGGGGTTGACAAATGAATTGACGGCTCTTTCTGGATGTGCAACAGTAACCATGAACACTATCAAATCATGCTCTACTTGTTGGTTTTGTTTGATTTATCTTATGTTTTCTGGATGGTGTTGTGGCATTGCTTTTGAGATTTGGTGTTAACTTCAGCTCTGTGGGTTTGGAGTTTCTAGGTCATTTTATGGTTCTGTTATATCACATGACATTCACTTTTAGGTCTATTACTTTCTTTGTTGTTACAATTGAAAGTGCCAATAGAACTTGATAAACCATTTTGAGTAATGGAATATCTGCTTCTGCTTCCCTTGGCCACCATAGGTGCCTTCTCTTTGGAGTTTAACTTTTTAATATCTGGGAAGGTGTTATTCTAAGATGCTGGATATTTTTAGGGAATGTCCATTAGACTTGAAAGAAGCGATATCCAGCGTGTGTTTTGCGGCTCCTCGGTGTGCGGACTTACCTGAATTACTCCAAGTTCAACTGCTGTTTGCATCCAAGTACGGAAAAGAATTTGTTGCGGCTACTACGGAATTAATGCCAGAATGTGGTGTAAATCGCCAGGTGTTTTGTGATTTCATTTTGCTACTGTTTCCACGTGATTTATCAAGTGCAACTCATTTCTTTCTTCTTTCTTTTTTGGGTTACTATAGATAATAGACCTATTGTCAGTCCGTGCTCCCCTTGCTGATAAGAAGCTGAAGCTGTTGAAGGAAATAGCAGAAGAGCATGGATTAGATTGGGATCCTTCTAGTTCTGAAACCGAACTCTTCAAGCTGCATGAGGATTTATTGGTGAGATATGGCCTTGGTTCTAGCCCAATACAAGTTTATTTTGTTTGGCGTTTTTCTTTTCATTCTTTCAGAAAGATGAGGAAAAATATGTTCTTTTGCTTCCTAATTTGTGCTTTCACAGAATGGACCAAGACAATTTGATAGTGGGTCCAAATTGCCGCTTCCAAAGGACAAACATGATGATCTTATGCACTCTGCCTCTGTTCAAGATCCCGATGAACACTCCGATTCAGATTCTCTCTTTGACCCACTTGAGTTTCCTGAAGTGCCGAAGGTGGTATTAGTGAGGCCTAGTGCTGGTGCTGGTTCACCATCAGAAATGAGCACACCTGCACCATCTGCTCCTAATCCAGAATCCGATCACGAATCAGCAGCATATGCCCATGCAGAGAACTTGACACATCAGCCGTCAACTGGTCCTCCACATGCGGTACCAGTTGCCAAGTCTGAAACACAAACACCGATATCTCTTCTTGTCAGTGCAAAGGAAAATAAACAATTTGTGCCATTCATCTCTCCCCCCTCGCCAACGTCTGTATCAGTCCCAACAAAAGAAAACGATCTGTCTCCTCTTTCAGGCACCAAAAGCATTGATTTCCAGGATGTATTGGCTGCTGCTCAGGCAGCTGCTTTAAGTGCTGAGCGCGCTGCTGCTGCAGCTCGTTCAGCAGCCAGTCTCGCCCAGGTTAGGATATCTGAACTTTCTCAGAAGAAGAATGACCAACTTCTTAACAACATCGCTGAAAACCCATTTCAGACAGAGCATCCTACTGTCGCGGCAAAAGCAGAAAAGCCACATTTAGAAAATCAGAGTTCTTTTGGTGATTCTTATGACATTCCTGATGCTGGTAGTCTGCATCAACAATACTATGAGACCGACCAGACTCCCCATGGATCAAACCTTCCGACGTATGATTCACCTGAAGTGGAAGCCAAGCCTTCTCCTTTCGAAGACCGTGTCTTTAAAGAAGAGCACCCTCATCACCAACCTCAAAGGAGGATGTCAATGGACGATGATCCATATTTCTCATACCCGGACCTATTTTCATCCCAAAGTTAAATCCTTGGTGGTAAATCTTTTGGAGGTAACTCCCATCCCTCACATTAGTTTCCAGTGAAGACAATGAGCTATGTACAATCTACTTGTTAGTCATGATTGTGCATCTTAAATATATTTCATGGTCTTGTACAATGGTAACTAAGAGGTGGTTCATATTTTCCAGTCATATATATTTGTATGTTTTTAGACGATAAAGTATAGTTGCTTCTGTGCTTTCTTCTTGCTATGCCTTCTTAGAATGAAAAGATGGTGAAATTTGAAACTTTTGTTCACTCTCTTGCCCCCACTGCCTGCTTTGTGGTATGCTGTTTGGCATCCTGGTACATGTAAATCTTCTGTGCACAGTGCATATAGTGGGAGAAGATTTTTTTTTTTTTTTTTTGTCTTTTTTGCTTTCTCTGCAAGCCCCGGTTAGCAGTATTTTTGTGAGTGAGCCTCACCCGTCCAGCCTGTACGACCTAACTTAGTTCAAGTACGAGTTTATTTTTCAAACCGGATTTGAATTTGAGTTTGAGTTTTTTTAAGGTCCGAATCCGAACTTTTTTTTTGTCGATGACCTGATTTGGTCCTGCCCGACTTAATTTTTTGCGGGTTTGGGATTTGGGATTAAAATTTTTGTTTAGTCTGACTCAAATGATTGGTTCTAATTTTAAGCATATTTTGATGATTATCCAATGGTCCTTCTCATCCTAGTGGACATTTGACATGAACAACTACACATAGATAAACATGGTTGACTCTACTTCCTCTATATTGACTTTGTTTTGTTTTGTGATTTGCTTTTCTTGTTTTTTAGCTTTATTTGTATTTGATTATGAGATTGAAAAATAGGGATATGGAGTAACGAGGGATATAGGAAGAGATTGTAATAATGAGAAAGAGTTATTTAAATGTGTTTTTTAAAAGATGTTTTTAATTTTTTTTTATCCCAAATGCGACGATGGTGGCGATGGTCGCCGGTGGTGGCCCATGGCTGGGGACGGTGGGCTTATCCGATATGGATGGTATACATGACCTCTCCCTATTACTTCT
>JAOWBR010046962.1:0-15678 GCA_028571145.1 Dionaea muscipula
AGCTGACTGGTCTTACCAAGCCGTGGCGATGATCGATCCTAACTTCTAAATCTGAGATGCTGCGTTGCCGACCTGGATGGTGAGCATATTCACATGACTTATAAAATCATTCCATGGGGTCAATTCTAGTATCGGATCTAGTAATTTCCGTGGAGGAAGACCTGACACCATAGCACAACTGGTGCCGATAAGAAATTCAGAGCTATGCTGGTGACAAGCCTCAAATCCTTATTCGAGATTCGTCCATGACTCCGAGCATGATCCAAGGTCCTTTTTCATAATTAGAAGATGATCCATGGTGTCAAGTTTAGAATTGGAGACATCCTTCTCGAGATATAAGCCCTTAACGCCATGGCGTCACCAGCCCCTGCGAGATCAAGGCGAGGCCTGCTACCTGCCTGACGCCACTGCGTTTGACACCACGGATGCCATCGCCCCGCTCCTTTTTGAACTGTCCAGGCAGTTGCATTTCAGTTCCTGATTTCCCTCATACTTTCATGCCTACTCTCAAGGGATCTTCTTGTAGGAACAGAAGCTGGAATCTCTCGTGGATAAGGATGAACTTCAACTGAATGGCTCCTCCTCGGAAGTCTATAAATACCATTAAAGCTGCTTCAATCAAAGGGTCAAACTCCTGAGAGAAATCTAAACTAGGCGCTTGCTAAAATACCTTGTGACAGGAGAGTGAACAGAGTACTAGTTTTGTATTAGGGGGAGTCTTTCCACATTCGTATGTTTCCAACAGTGAGAGTGTAAGGATTCAGAGTGTGTAAGTGATCAACATGATCACCGTTGTTCATTGAGAACAAGGTCCTTGTGACCAAAACATTTTAATACAATTTCGCATTTACAGTCTTCCTTTTACTTTTCCAATTCTCAAAGTTTTGTTGCAACGTCTCCCTTCATAGCCGTGGTTCCAGTACTGATCACCTCCAAGGTTAATTCCGCGGAAGTAGTTCAAAGATCTTAGGATCGATCCTACCTCACTGCAGTTCCATAGTACTTGGAGTGGTTGTTGAGTGACCCTTGTCGTGGAGGTTGTAGCTTGAGAATTCGCACTTTTATTATCGCCATTTACATTTCCCGCCTTAAGTTTCTCGTTGTCACTTAATTTGGTTGCTTCACTATCTTTAAGAATCACGGATTTGATATATACTGCTATGAAGATTCCCTGTGGGATCGATATCTTAATTATTACTCGACGAGGCAATACATTTGCTGTTCTGAAACCCGTTCAGTAGGCACCCTCATAATCCGGACTCATTTTCCATCGCCAAACGGGCATTGGTCAAACTTAGTGGTTATATAGCCCCACCGATATATATATATATATATATATATCGGGGATGATATAATTACACAATCTTTGACACAATCTTTGACCCTAAATATTTACCATTGGATTTGCCCCATTGAATGACGCAAATGAATCGATAAGGGTTTCCATTCCCCTTTTTTATTTTTTATTTTTCCTTTTCTTTTTTCTTTTTTTTTTTAATTTTTTAAAAAATCCTAAAGATTCATCTGGACTATCCAATGGGGCAAATCCAACGGTAAATATTTGGTGTCAAAGATTGTGTTAAAGATTGTGTAAGTATAACTTGCCCTATATATATATATATACTCTTTTGAGATTTACCTATAACGCCAGAGTGGTGTTCCGAGGCATATTATCCTCGGAGTCATTTTTGGTTAAGTTGTCTCTTAAAAATAGGTCATGGGACGCGCAGAACCCGTGATTTTAACTCCGCCGTTAGTGTCTACAAACTCGCAATTCGATCATACCTTTGAAGATAGGTCATTCCTGTTTCTCCCTTTAAGTCGGGTCCGTCCCGCATGGTTGAGAATGTCGAACCCTTGGTTCGCACATCTTGTAAGTCGGGTCGCTCCTGCCTAGTTGTTTTAAATCGGGTTCTCACCCGCCCATCCCTAAAAGTCGGGTCGCTCTTGCTTAGGATGTGTCCAGCTGTGGCATCTTGCACCCCAATATGGATCCGTCCTGTAGGGGTAAGTTGGGGTGTCTCGCACTCTCTGAGTCGGATTCCGCACCATTCATAAACCCAAGCCTATCACTGTTGCACACCAGCAGAATAGGGGTTTGTTGCTAAAACCAACAGATCGAGAAAAGATTATGAAAAAGAAGATAAGAAGAAAGATCAAAAGAAGCACTGTCATTCAAGTCAAAAGGAATTACAACAAAAACAAGCACCAACACCTTCCTAGACATGCCTAAGGAAGGAGCGGGCACTTGTAATTCCTATGAATTACTGTGCTAACAAAATTCCTAAGTTAGATGTCCTATCACTGATACAAAAAGGGCGTGATAGGACTAAGAACGGTTCTCCTATTCAATCGCCTACTGCTTGTCCACGCCATCCCCACCTATTGGCTCTTCAGCCCTCACGTTTGCTCCTTCTCCACCTGCTCCATCAGCACCGTCAGGGTTCAAAAAGGTGTTCACCGTAGCCAGCAGCTCTGCAAAAAGATCACACGTGGTGAGGATAAGATTCAGGAACGTCTCCAAATACATCTATCAGGAGTTGTATTTGCTCTGCAGTGAGAGGCTCACCAGAGACCATCGATAGTGACACTTGGGACTGCTGCTCCAAGGACATGGTTAGAAGGGAAGCTAGTGGGGGAGGGGCCTCGGAATCTTGTATCTGGGAGGAGGAGCCTCCTGGGAGTTCCTCATTCACAACTGGGATCTCCCCCTCCTCTTCGTCATCCAGGCAGTAGGGATCGCCATTAGGCCGGAAACCAATATCATCAAAGTTCAGCAATCCTCCCCATTTCGCGTTTTCATCAAGGTCAGCAAATCTATCGGCGAAGTGAGTAAGCGCCTGCTTGTACCCCATGGTGATCCCCGGGCGAGCGCCTGTATCAATGTACGCTCGACCCTCTTCCGAGTTCAGTCAGGCCTCCCTCCAGCTATCAAAATAAGCCTCTTTCATCGTCTCCGCCTCCGTCCTCTGGCGTTCCTCCAGCTGAGTCACAACGTGGCGAGTCTCCGCAAGAAGGGTGTTCAATCGTTCTCGCTCTGCAGCAGCCGCCTAGGAGTTCACATTTGCTTGCTCCCTCACGTTGTCCAACTCCCCCTGGACGTCTCCAGCAACCCCTTCGTCAGGGTCAGATCATCCTCTAACCTCTTCTTCTCCTCCTCCCACTTCCTCCGTTCTTTCATCAGCTCGGCCACTTTCTGGTCAGTATCAACCTGCAACCGATGAGCCATGTCCAGAGCCACGCCGCTCTGTAAATATAACAAAGTAGATCCGATTTCGGAGACTCGATACATGCATTAACAAAGGAAGTTTCTAGCTTACTCGTATGGCTTGAACCTTCAGGTCTTGATACATCTACTCTCGGTTGATCGTCACCCCATCTTCGAGACAGTAGTGGTTCCGATCATCAGCAAGTAATGTGGATACAGCCTGACAGGCCGCCAAGGCGTTGTCTTCCGAGGTCATAACACCCCTTGTATTATTAGGCATGTTGTTGAGCTCGAGACGTGGGCTATAGTAATGGAAGAGTCGGTTGTCCAGCTTCTTGGCGGGAGCGGCAGGCTGATAGTTGCTGAAAAAATACTTCAACTTCTTTGGCGTCCGAGGAGTAGGAGTACCCTGTGCTTCCTCCAACGCTTGCTGAGACCCGGTTGCTCCACGTGTGACATACCCGCTCAGGTTCGAAGGAGTTTTGGAAGAGGTTCAGACAGAAGAAGGGGGCAGGACTTGATACCCCATAGCAGTCTTGTCGGCGACTGCCTTCTTCGTCGGTTCCTGGGAGGAGGTGGTGCCGCCCGGAGCAGAAGAACTGGGAGCAGTGGAGCTAGGGAGATATTTTCTCTTCTCCCCCGTTATAACAGTGGTGCATGGCATACGCGGTCAAAGCCCCATGTCTGCATCAAGAGATCAAGTCAGGGGGTTAATAATAAGTTAATAGTCCAAACTTAGCAGTAGCCAAAAACATAAGGAGAAGCAACTTGTCAAAGCATCAGAAGACTCGGGACTTAAAGGAGCATCCCCGACATCATGGGATTCCGACATTAGCAGGTCATTGGAGCCGCCCATCTCAGGGATCGATGCAAACAAGGAAGCTAGATGTTTAGCATCTCACTCCTCGCCACTTGCCGTATCCTCCGCCACATGGGGAGTGCCCGCACGAGGGGAAGGAAGGGGTGACGACACCCCTTCGAATCGGAAAGGAGGGAGAGGGGAAGCTACGGGAGAGAAGTCAGAGGAAAAGAGAGAATCATCGAAGCCAATTGAGACATCTGCCTCCAAATCCCCGATGTTGTTTCCAGATGAAGTTCCGGAGTCCTCAGCAGATGCCTCGTCGGAAGAGGAAGAGGGAGCAGGTGCTACACCGGGAGCAAGTCTCGCGTCCCTCAACGATATGAGGTCTACTAAATCTAGTATATCCCAAGTGAAGTTGGCCTTAAGCTAATCTTTGATGGTTTGGGCCAACTCCTCCTCTCGAGCAATGATCTCAACAGTGATGTTGCTCGTGGAGCCCCTCCATTCGGGATTCTCTGTAATCCCCGGGCCCAAGACCCAACACCACCGAGAGCGGAAGGAAATCTTATAAGAGAGCTCCGTAAGAAAGACGTGATTACAACGAGAGGTGAGGGCATGAAAACCGCAAGTTTCACTCTTAAAAACGAATTTAAGGGTGAAGAACTCGCAAAAGGATCGGGCGTTAGGTTAAAATACTAACTCATAACACAGAGACCCGAAGGCTGCCATTAACCCCCAGAAGTTGGGGGTTAACTGGGCAGGGCTAAGGTGAAAGAAGTTTAGGATTTGTTGGTAGTAAGGACAGAGGGGAGACGGAAACCAAGACGGAGGTTATCTTCGTAAACTGAAATCATCTCCATCTTGGGGTTAAAAGGACGATCTCGGGAGGAAGGAAAGATAAACTGGTAGCCTGAACATTGATACTGGGTAGGGAAGGACTCAAGATCAGCGGCTTTCAAGTCAGACTCATGATCGGCGTCGGCTGGTAAAATGAAGAGAGGTGGTGCGAAGGAACGAGCCCGCTTGGCCGCAAGCCGTTTCTTGCGGACCATAATGACTCGAATGGCTTGGTTTTCAGGTTTGTGATGCATATCGGATGGGGTGGACAAGTCAGATAAGTTCTCACTCATATTGGAAGACGGGAAAAAGAAAACACAAAGGAGGATGACCTGCTCGGCGGTTCTGCTCGGAGGTTCTGCTCGGTGGATCTGCCCAGGTGATCAGCCCGAGCCCCACCACTATTACTTACGTGACAATTACGACCTCGACGTGCGCATCTTAGCTTCTTTAAAGCACGACAGTTGGCTCGACGGATCAGAGTTCATGTATCTTCCTTTTGTCCACGTTCTGTAACCAGACTTGATAAAACTCCCCAGTCCGAGCTACGCTCGAACTACGGAGTTAAGGGACTGATGATAGACGGGAAAAAATCCCCTATACACGTGGACAAAAGGACATGGGAGACGACCGGGTTCGAGGAGATATCAGTTCGACGCGAGGCATTCCAGTACTGGCTCAGGTGATCAGCCAGGGTGATCAGCCCGGGTGATCAGCTCGGAGCCATGCCTTTGTCATTTTCAGGATCATCTTGGCTGGTTGGGAAGCGATCACCTCGGGTGATCAGCTCGGGTGATCAGTCCGGGACTCTACCTTGGCCATTTCTTGGTCATCTTGGCCAGCTAGGAGGTTGCCTGCCCGGGTGATCAGCTCGGGATCTTCCTTTACCATTTCTTGGCCAGCTTGGCTGACCAAGAGAAGACCTGCTCGGGTGATCAGCCCGGTCGGTCAGGGTGGAGGGGCATATCGGTAATCCGATAATTCTCCCTCCTCCCTTTTCCTCCTTGCCTATATATATCCCACCCCCCCTAGCCTTCCAGGTATGTGATTTCTTCCAATTTCAACATCTTTTTCTGCCATAAGCTTGATTCTGCGTCTTGCTTTCCTCTGCTGACTTAAGCATCAGAGTGGTCGACCCGGTCTTAAAACTTCGGGCTTCCCTCTAACGTGACTTACTCATCTTTCTAGGTCCAAGAGTTGATTTTCTCATTCCTGAAGCCGATCCAGACCCAATTTAACTTGTTGAACCGGTTCTCCCTACCCAGAGCGATCGGAGGCGGTTCTCAAGTCGTTGGTATGAGGCTGTGGATCAGGTTGCTATCAAGCTCAGAGAAGCTACTGCTAGCATTGGTATTTTTCGTATGGCACGGTCACGTGGTGATCTTCGTAATGCAGCTGGCAACAGAATCTCAGCAGGGAGGAAGCCAAGGATGACGCAGGAGAAAGGGAGCTGGAGGCCGGCATTGGAGAAAGGTGGCTAGAATCTGGTCCTACGCAAACAATCCAGAATCAATTTGGGAGCAAGGCTATCCGAGAACAGGTGGATCCCAATATTTGTTGATGATATTCCGGAGAATATGGGACAGAATGAACATAAGAAACTGTTCTCGAAGTTTGGTGTTGTTATGGATGCATTCATACCAAGAAAGAGGAGTAAGGTAGGCAAGCACTTTGGTTTTATACGGTACAATTGCTCGGTAGCAGCGGAGGTGGCAATCCAAAAAGAAAATGGTCTCTGGGTCCACAACAAGCAACTGAAGGTAAAAATAGCTTATTTCGAAAAGAACCAGTGAAACAAGACAGCAACAGTTAATAAGAGAGTCTCGAGTAGGTGGGTACCAAAGGAGGCGAATCATCGAAGGGAGGCCAGTGGACATACAAGGCCATCAGACGCTTGTGAAGCATTTGTTAAAGAGGTAAAGAATGGGGCAACACCAATCAGGAAAGGAGCGATGTAACTGTGAGAAGACTTGGGAACAAAAAGATACTGGTCACATTCCCTTCTGAAGAAAGAATGAAGGACTTTATCAGTAAGCATAAGGAGGAAGAATCTTATTGGTTTATTTCAGTAGCACCGTGGTCCGCAAACATGGAGTGCAGCTTTGAAAGGGAGATATGGCTGAACTGCTACGGAGTCCCAGTGCACGCATGGAATGCTAGCACGTTCATGGCAATAGGAAAGCATTGGGGTGAAGTTGTGCAGATAGAAGAAGATACTCTGAAGTGCATTAGATGCGATATTGGTAAGGTTAAGATAATCACCAAGAGCCACTCAACTATTAATCAGCTAATGAAGTTAGCAGTAGCCTGGAAATCCTTTGTGATTAGAGTTGCCGAAGAACAAGCATCGTTCATCTGCAATTCCGACTTCACGTGCGGTTGTGCATGTCGCAGAGGAGAAGACGAACAGCCATGAACAGATAGTGCAAACGAAGAAGGTGATGACGTGGAGGGCGATATTAATGATAGAGCCTCGGTAAATGGGGAGGATAGCATGCAAGCATTAATTAAAGGAACCATAGAAGACACTATTGGTAACAAGGATGATGAAGGGAACACCAGTAATTTGGTGGAAGAGGAGATGAGGGGGTTTATGCTGGCGGCGGCTGGGGGAATGAACCATCATCGTTTTCTGGAGCCTGGCGATACAGGTGACATTGAAAGAGTGGGGGGAGAATTGGTAGCATACGATAGAGCGCAGGAGGGCAGGCATGGGTCACAGCAACCCTTGGGTATTGTGAGTGGGCCGATCTTTAATATGGAAGGGATTAATTTGGAAGTTGTTTTTAGCCCAATTGTTGGGCTAAGTAATCATGGACTAAATAACATGGGGTCGGACTTAGAGGCCCAACACATATCCTGGGATAACATTAACAACGCTGCAATGGCAAAAAGGATGGGTGAAGTAGGAGAGGCTCAACTCCATGAGAATACTGGGCCTAGATTACATTATCAAGGGAACAGTTTGAGGAGGAGTCAAGGGGCTGCTCTTACTGAGCACATCATAGAGGAAGGTGTGGTTGTCAAGAAGAGGAC
The DNA here is from genome assembly GCA_028571145.1 of Dionaea muscipula. NCBI lineage: Eukaryota > Viridiplantae > Streptophyta > Magnoliopsida > Caryophyllales > Droseraceae > Dionaea > Dionaea muscipula. Next base: position 7,884 of record JAOWBR010046962.1, read on the forward strand.
AAGGGGCAGACCACCTAAACAAAGGGTGATGGTCAAAGCGGTGATGCAGGCGATGCAAACACATGCAATGGCAGATTTAGGTCTCGGTCAAGATGGTGGCGAAAGGATGCTAGATGACCATGGTGAAGCTAAGAAGATCTGGAGATTTGGGAAATCTTTGGGACTGGCATCATCTGATGCGGATCCGGAGGTGATTGAAAAGATCGTGGAGACACAGGCCAAAAGACTCAAAGGGACGAAGTGAGTCGTGGAATTCCAGGACGGATAGGCATGCAGCAGTGTGAATCGGGTATATTATGAAGATATTATCTTGGAACATGAGGGGGATTGGGAGACCAGCTAAGAGAAGACATTTGAAGAAATTGATCAAGGACAGGATGCCGGACATGGTTTTACTTCAAGAAACAAAAAAGGGAGGGGCAGATAGGCATTTTCTAAGCACATTCTGGCAGGGGGGTGACTTCGATTTCATGGAGATAGCAGCAGATGGGCAGTCCGGAGGATTGGTATGCATGTGGAATTCTAAGGTTTTTTCAATGTCCTGCTGCATAGGCAACAGGTCAGCCATTCTTCTGTCGGGGAATTTCCGCAACTTTACATGCTCGATCATAAATGTGTACGCTCCTTGTTTGCCGAGTGAGAGAAGGAAGTTGTGGAGCACCATTGCCTGCTGGAAGGATAAGTTTCTAGAACCATGGTGCATCGGCGGTGATTTTAATGAAATCAGGCGCATAGGTGAAAGACAGGGGTGCATAAGACTGGATCAGTCGATGCGGGAATTTAATGATTTCATTGAGAATCTAGAATTGATGGATTTGCCACTGCTGGGAAGAAAATTCACATGGAGTAACTCGGAGATTGGTGATAGATGGAGTAGACTAGACAGATTTCTAATGCATTCGAGCTGGTTCCAGCAGTTCGATTGTCAACAATGGGGGCTCCCTAGACTTTACTCCGATCACTGCCCGATCCTATTGACAAAGGAAGATAGGGATAGGGGCCCGCGTCTATTCCGGTTCATAAACTCATGGCTGCATCACGATCAATTTCGAAGTACTGTTAAGGAATGTTAGGAGAATCTTGAGATTCATGGGTGGGCTGGCTTTCGGATATTCAAGAAATTACAAAGCCTCAGACATGTGCTTAGAGAATGGAACAAGACAGTGTTCGGAAACCTCGAGGTGAATCTTAAGAGTATTAAGGATAGACTGCATGATTGGGATGTGGTGGCTGAATCTAGATGCCTCCATTCTATAGAAATTAGTATGAGGATCAGACTCAAGCAGGAACGGGCAAGGCTAATAAAGGAACTTGAACGCCTATGGCACCAGAAGTCCAGAGTAAAATGGCACCTCGAGGGGGATAAAAATACCAGATTTTTTCATATGATTGCTAGTTCTAGATACAACAGTAATCTCTTAGACGCGGTGTATGAACAAGGGCAGACCTTCAGAGAGCCTCAGGAAATGAAAGGAAGGGTACAGATCTTTTTCGAGAAGTTATTCACGGAACATTGGGAGTCCAGACCATGCTTTGCTAGGTTGTTTGGTAATAAGGTTGGCCCGAACGAGATAGCAAACCTCGAAAGAGAGTTCTCGGCTGAAGAGATTTTGAATGCAATTTAAAGTTGTGACGGTAATAAGCACCAGGACCAGATGGATTTAATTTGTCCTTCTTCAAGAATCACTCGGACCTGGTAAAGGAGGATTTCGGGCTTTTCTTCAAAGAGTTTTTCGAAAATGCAAAGATCACAGGAGGGGTTGCGATCGGCTTTCATCACATTGATCCCGAAGGGAGAGAACTCTATCTCTCTGAAAGATTTTAGACCAATCAGCCTGATTGGTAGTGTGTACAAGATCCTGGCTAAGGTTCTGGCTGCAAGAATTAAGCAGAGCATTCATCTTGTGATCGGAGAGGTGCAAGCCGCGTTCGTAGGTAACCGTAACATTACCAATGGGGTTTTGATTGCCAGCGAGGTTATAAATTGGCTTAAAGTTAAAAAAATTCTGAGAGTCATCATCAAGTTGGATTTTGAGAAGGCCTACGATAGCGTGAACTAGAATTACATCCTTAACATGATGAACCTGATGGGATATGGCTAGAGATGGGTGAGATGGATGAGAGCATGCATTACATCGGCAAAATTGTCGGTTTTGGTGAACGACGCCCCAATAGGGACCGTTCAAATACACAAGGGACTGTGTCAGGGGGACCCACTTTCCCCATTCTTATTCATTATTGCCGCTGAAGGGATGAATTGGATGATTAAGAAAGCACAGGAGATGGGTTTGGTGAATGGGCTCCAGATAGGATCGGGGAGTTTAAGAATCACCCATCTTCAGTTCGTTGACGACACAATACTGTTTTGTGAAGCTGATAGGAAGGAGATTGAGAACTTTAAAATGATTCTAACATGTTTTGAGATCATGTCAGGATTACGAGTGAATTTTAGTAAAAGTGCAGTGTCTGGTGTGGGGGTGCCACGCGGTAGGATCGAGCGCCTCGCGGAAGTGTTGCAATGCCAGGTTCAGTCACTACCTTTTAAGTATCTTGGTATTCCATTGGGGGCAAACCCAAGACTAGTCAGAACATGGAAACCAGTCGTGGATAAATGTAGGAAAAGATTGGCCTCCTGGAAGCGAAGATATTTGTCGTTAGCTGGGAGAATTATGTTGATCAAATCTGTCCTGAACAGTCTTCCAATTTATTATATGTCATTGTTCAAAGTTCCTGCTGGGGTTATCAAGGAAATTGACAAGCTGCGGGCGCGATTTCTGTGGGGAGATTCGGTAGATAGGAAAAGGATGCATATGGTTCGATGGAAAGAGATCACAAAGGCTAGAAGTTTAGGCGGGTTGGGGATGAAAGATCTGGAAACTCTTAATGAAGGTTTACTGCTAAAGTGGTGGTGGAGATTTAGAAGAGATCGAACATCCTTGTGGCGAAAAGTTATATGCGAGGTATATAACATGGATGATCACAGCTGGCTGCCACAGACTATTCAAAGGGGAGGAATCTCGAAGGTCTGGCATGACATTGTCGACATCAGGAATCGGAACTCGAGGTTTTGGGAGTTCTTTTCGAGTAACATATCTCTGAAGGTAGGTAATGGAGAGGCAGTTCGATTTTGGCATGATAAATGGATCGGACATCGCCCACTAAAGGAGGTATTTCCAAGGCTATTCGCGGCTACTAGGCATGGAAACGAAACTCTGGCACAATGCGTAAGGAACGAGGCAGGGGAAAGGGTGTGCGAATTATCATTCAGAGGGATGAATAGAGCACGACATCATGCACAGGTGACATCTCTGCTAGATTTGATAGGCCGAGTTCCAAGATTTGAGGTTGTGGCTGATGCGCTGCAATGGACAGGAAGTCATGAGGCTGTTTTCTCGGTCAAACAGTTTTATACATGGGCATCGGGCGATTTGGATAGGTTGCAGAACAATCTAGAAATTGTTTGGAGTAGCATTGCCCCTCCTAGAATTCAGGTCTTCGCTTGGCTTGTCTGGAAGGGTCGGGTTAAAACTGTGGCGAGACTCTAACACTTAGGGATGAATCTGGATGGGGAAAAATGTGTGTTTTGTCAACAGGAGGAGGAACCATTAGATCACTTATTACTACACTGCCAAGATATATGGGTTATCTGGACAAGGTGTTTTAATTGGTGGGGTTTTAGTTAGGTTGCCCCTAGATCAGTATTGAATCTGCTTGAGAGCTGGAAGGGCTTCAGGGTGAAAAGGCATCTCAAGCCTTTGTGGAATGCGATTCCAGTTGCGATCGTTTGGTTCGTTTGGAAGAATAGAAACGTGGCCAAATTTAATAATATTCAATCAAATTGGGAGAGATTGTTCGAACTGATAAAGTATAAATCTGTCTCTTGGTTTAAATCCAAATTTCTGTCATGTGAATATAGCTTTTATGATCTCTTATTTAAGCTGGACTGTATTCACCAGAGGAGTAAACATATTAGGGATATTTGAGTGGCTGTTTCGGGATGAGTCTCTGATGGTTTGAAGGGCAATAGTTTTCTAGTCACTATTGTGGGAGACTGGAATAGTCATTGCAATCTGATTAGTGGGTAGAGCTAAGAGTAGTAGATTGAAGGTGGGAGTATGGTCTGGGTGGTGGGTGTTGAGTTTTGAGGAAAGGGTGAGGGGATATCCTAAGCATTAGTGATGTAGGATCCAGAACTGAGCAAGCTTTATCCATGGTTAGCCTTATACAATTGACGGGTTTCCTTCTCTCTACCTACAAGTGTCCACCAGGATAGCGTCAGCCTAAATCTGCATGGAGAATCCTTCTCTCTTCTCGTGTTTGGCTGAGGATCTGTGGTATTGAGGGGTAAGTTGAGTGACATTAAAGGGAGATGAGTGCCACATATAGGGAGTGAGTTGTCCTCTCTTGCCTCTTTTATTTTACTTGTCTAACCTTATAGGCTTCCTCGATAATTTTATTTTGCTCAGAGATCCGGATGGAGTTGGGGGGGGGGCTGTTTGGGGTTCCGGGAGTGCTTTGTTTGGGAGGTTAGCCACAATATAGTGAGGAGTGCCACTTTGTCACACTCTTGTTTCGATTGGTAGTGATTTTCTTTGGTGATTGATAGCTGTGTTATGCTATCTGGATCATCTTCTCGCATCTCCTTGCTCGTTGTCAGGCTGGTGCGGTAGGTTATCAGCATGCTGCTTGGCTTTGCTCTCATTTATTAATGGGGTTTCACCGGGTTTGGGTCTCCTGTTTGTTTCCTTCCTGAGTGCGAGGGCGACATCGGGGGTGGCTCATTGTCAGGATGGGATTGGTGAGGGAGACATAGAAGGGCGAGGTATGTTGGTGGATTGTGTGCGAGGGATCATCGGAGGAAGTCCACGGTGAGTTTTTGCTTTGCTCCTGGGGAGGGCATCATTGAAGGGTGAGGATGGGGTTTGGGCGAGGGTGGGGTTTTCTTGATCAGCTGCTCTGATTATTGATATGTTTCTTGTTCGCATTGGCTTTCACGGTTTGCATGGATCTTGGGGACGGCTTACTTCGAATTAGTGGCCTACTCTAGCATTCTGGGAGTTTCAACTGCAGAATTTCCATTTACATCAAAGAATGTTGACGAGCCGGCTGGCCTGCACAGAGCCTGGGTATGGCGGGTCTTGATCCATCCAAGTCTTCATTGCACTGCCATGTAGTTTCATCTGGGGCCTCCTTGCTTCGTTAACTAGTCTGCTTTACATGATCTTCTGAAGGGTGCAGATCATGCTTTGCATTTTTGGGGTGGAGTTTTCTTCACGAAGTCCACTGGTCAGATACACAAGTTCTGTTGAGGTTGCAAACTGGGGGTTTGGTGATTTATATTACATCAGATCCTGATATTCATGGAGTTAGAGGTTGTGGGTGTGCTTCTGATGCATGATTTGGCCTGCTGATTGGGTACCTGCTTGCCGGCTTGCGGGTTTGAGCCGAGAGTGCTGACTCTGGTTGCATTAGTTTCATTAGAGTCTTTCATTTCCCTAGTCAGAGTTGGTTTTGTTGAGTTGAGATCTTTATACGGTGGGAGGGCTATTTGTGCAGGTTTTGTTTTGCTGGTTTAGGTCTTCTGCTTTGTGTCCTTGCTTGAGTCACTTTGTTAGCGTTGTCCTTGGGTGATTTCTAGGTTGCGACTTCGTTGAGTTCTCCTCAACCTTCGAGTTCTTGCATATGATTCGGCTAGACAGAGGGGGGCCAACTTAGTTGGGTCGTCTTAGTCTAGTTATGATGCATGTCTGCACTTGATTTGGCTTGATGTAAACACTTGTTGTATCCCATGGGTTTATATTTTTAAAGCTTTTTCATTGATAAAAAAAAAAAAAAAAAACAATACTCGAGCACAAGCTGCACAGTGAGATGAACCTTGATAGCAGTCTCCCAATCCCATCCTTATTTTATCTCATCTATCCATTTTTCCTTTTTTACATTTCTTTTTGCTTCTTTTTTTTTTTTCACTTTTGATGTGCTTTATTTATTTGATTTCTTATTTTTATTTGTTATTCTATTTTATTAAATTCTCTTTTTATTCTAAATAAACTAAAAATAGTTTACAATTAGTTATGATTTTTTATATTAACATGTAAAATTTAATATTATCAAATTTTATAAAATGGATTTTGGTACATATATATATTAAAATAAGTATAATATTGACAATGTTAAAATCTTGTGCAAATAATGTTAAATTTTATAATATTTATAATGCTAAAATTCTAACATATCTTCACTGCATACGAAATAAAATTGCACAAGAAAGGAGGCTCGTAAGTTCATCTTACAATGGAAGTTGGTGCTGGTTGGTTTGCTTGAGACTAGGGTTCAGGAGGGGAATGAGGCACGGATTCAGAGCTCTTTGCTCTCCTCATGGTCATTTGTGGTTGCTCGTGGGGGCAGGTCAACGGGTCGACTCTGGATTAGTTGGGACCTGGCAGAGGTGGTTGCTGATGTGGTGGACTATCAGACTCAATGGGTGCATCTGCAGGTTCTTTTTCTCCGCTCAGATTTGACTTGTTTGGTTACCTTCGTCTATGATTCCAATGAGGTCGGTGAGAGACGTTCTCTTTGAGACTTCCTTTCTTCTCTGGGAGGATGGACGGTGATGTCGTGATGTGTTTTGGGGGACTTCAATCAGGTGAGGAGGGCTTTTGAGAGACAGGGTGGATCTTCTACGTGGGTGACTGCCGATGGATCCCCTGATGCATGTCTTCGAGAGGCTGAGTTGGATGACTTGAGGTTTAGTGGTATGTTCTTCACGTAGTGGAACAGGCAGCAACAGGATCCTATCTTGATGAAGCTAGACAGGGTGTTGGTTAACACCCCCTGGTTGACTTCCTTTCCTTCCTCTGAGGCAGTTTTCTTACCTCCGGGAGTCTCTGATCACTCGGAGGTTCTGGTTAGGATGCAGACATTGGCAGTGAGTCGTCGGATTCCATTCAAATTCTTTGAGTTTTGGACGGAGCACCCACGGTATCAGGAGATTGTTACCCAGGGTTGGAGGGCGGAGGTACGTTGCACGCCCATGTTCTGCTTGTATAGAAAGCCGAGGTTCCTTAAGGTGTTGCTGCGTAGACTAAACCGAGAGGAGTACAACGATCTATTGGAGAGGGTGGAGTGAGCTCGCCAGGACCTTCACAGGGCATAGAGTGGATTGCTTTCGGTTTCGGGGAACACCATGAGATGTGGGGCTGAGGGGGATGCTGCAATGAGATTCGGTAGGTTGGCCCGCATGGAGGAGAGTATGCTCCGACAGAAGGCTCATGTACGGTGGCTTCAGTTGGGCGACCGAAACACGATTTTCATTTTCAGCTTTGCGAGACAACGTCAGAACAGAGGGGGAATCCGACCCTTGATTTGTGATAACGAGAGGGAGATTCGTAGCTAGCACGAGTTGATGGCAGAGGCCAGGGGTTACTTTAGCTCTCTTTTATCGAAAGCTCCGAGGGTTGAGAGGCTTCAGGCCCACCATGTTCTTCCCTTTATCCGACGTTTTATTTCCTCGGAGCAGGCGAGCAGATTGGAGTCACCGGTTTCGACAGAGGAGATCAGAGTTGCCTTCTTTGCTTTAGGCTGTCACAAGGCCCCGGTGCCTGATGGTTTCAGTACGAAGTTCTTCAGGTCCAGTTGGTCGGCTTTGGGAGCGGATGTCACTTCGGCTGTGATGGATTTCTTTGCTCATCGACAACTTCTTAGGGAGGCGAACAGGACCATCCTATCGCTCATCCCTAAGGTTGATGGCCTCACCAGGCTTATAGACTTTAAGCCGATCTCGTGTTGCAATACGGTT
>JAOWBR010047073.1:0-15675 GCA_028571145.1 Dionaea muscipula
CCCACCCACCAACACATCAGGTGACTTGAGAACCATAAAACTTGGATTCATAACCTTTAAATGCTTTTTTATATGTAGACTGTAACAGACAACAGTAACCAACTTCATTTCCAGTCTGATTTGATGGTCAATTTTTTTTTTTTTTAATTAAGGGGTATCAAAGTGGAGATTTCCAATAGCTACTCTTAAGTTCTTCATGAAATCAATCCCTGCTGCTTTTTTCAGTTTACATTTCCCCCTTCTTTGCTTTACACATTGAAGTGCAGCTACTCCAGGACTCATGATGTCTAATCACAGATGCAAATTCAAGCACACAATCCAAGATAGCACAACACTAGCAAATACAGCATGCATAGCAGAGAAAATAGCCAGATCCAAGACAATGAGCGATAACAGAAAAGCATTAGAAAGTTACCTCAATCAAAATGAAAGCCTCACTGCTGATTTCCACCCAGCCCTGTTTTAGGGCCCGGTTGCAATTGACTCTGCTCTTGCTGCCGCTGCTGTATCTGCAACAGAAGATTCGCTGCAAATTGCAGAGTTGATTGATATCGTTGGTCCTTATCAACCTCAGCCTCCCCAGCCCCTTGATTACCGGCAGAAGGCACAGGTTGAACAACATTAACCTGGTTCAGGGACTCTGGGGGCACATCTCCTTCTGGGCCAGCTGCACCATTAGGATGAGGAAAAGTAGCAGCAGGAATCTGATTATTAAATGAACCAGGGTTTATGGGCTGCTGAGCATCTGGAAAACCATATGACCCTGTTGGTGCTGCCCCATAAGCCAGCCTCGAGACCTGTGCACTATTATGAGGAACACCGAATTGATGGTGCTGAGTTGCCTGAGTATGTGCTGCCAAGCTTTGGCTTTGCACTGCATCTGGAAGGGTATTAGGAAGCCTAGAAGGATTTGCAACCTGCTGAAGCAGTGGATATGAAAAACTTGGACTCTGCATGGTAGTTGGAACTTGGTTGCTCGAAGAAGAGATTATGGGATGAGCATGAGTAGCAGTTGAGGATTGTGCTACTGAATCCAGTTGATGTCCATGCTGTTGGGATAATGTATGGTGAAAATACTGGTATTGCTGATTCCAACCTTGAGAAGTTCCCTTGTCAGTTAAGGGCATAGGAGCTGGAAGGCCCCCATTCACAGAGCTTGGAGGTAGTTGGCCCCCAGTCACAGAGTTCAGAGGTAGTTGGGCACTTTGCCCTACAGATGACAGTGCACTTGTCGGTAATAAAGAAGCAAGACTGGCAACTAACTCAGGTGTCAATGAGACTCCAGCTTGCTCCAAGGAAGACTTACTGTTACTACTGGGATGTTCTGAAACTGAACGTGCTACGAGGGACTCGGTTCCAGATGGAACTGATGTTTTTTGGTGCGGAACAGAGGCCTGTTGGAAACTCTGTTGCTTTGGGGCACCTAAAGCATAGTCATTATAGAGGGGATCCTGCTGTCTGGTCATGGTGTGAATGGAAGGCATGGGCTGATATACAGGTTGCTGATTAGACACATCAGAGGCAACTTGATGGCGAGACTTAAGAACGACACCATACAAACGCTCGGGACCAACTACATTCAAAACTTTCCTCAAAAAATCAGAAGGCGGCACCAAAAAAAAGGCTGTTCCATCATCAAACTTCGCTACCCCAGCACGGTCCCTTGAGCCAAGGTAGTGCAAAAATTCTGTGTATGATGCAAAATCTTCTTCACTATCAGGCAAGAAGAAAGAAACTTCATAGCCACCAGCGTCCGCATAGTGCTTTGTCAACATATCAAGTCCTGTCTTCGCTGAGCAGTTGATCACATCCGGACTGCAACAAGGACAAGGCACTAGATTAAAATACTACGGGAATTTTTCATCAAGCGGACTACAACCGTATGCTACAAAAGTGCAGCATTGGAAAGGAGATGGTCCCATTCCCAGAGAAGAGGATCTACAGTTGCCGAAATAGATTAACAAATATATACATCACAGTAATCATTGAAGTGAAAAATAAAGTGTTAAAATTAGACAAATCAACGGGATCTATGTAAAGTACAATATTTAAGCAATTGCATTTAAGCAACCACATCACAAAATTCCATACATTTATACAACAATTCAAAAGAAAGTAATTTACCCAAAAAAAAATTCAAACGAATGTACATTCAAGGTGGAGATCAAGGTATATTCAAGACAAGGTGCACATTTGAAGCAAACAATATCGCATCGTATTTAAAGAGGAGGTGATTCCTCTTACGCACATGTACACTATTTTTCTTCTTGCAATTCCGTCATGCTGCAACAGGAAAGTACCGGAAATAAATTACAAGGTGCACATTTGCAAACAATATCGTATCATTTTTAAAGAGGAGGTGATTCCTCTTACGCATATGTACACTCTTTTTCTTCTTGCAATTCCCACATGCTGCAACAGGAAAGTACCGGAAATAAATTAAACACTACCGTAGAATTCATTGGAAATGGATGAGGTGAACAATGCAATAGGAGCCAACAAAGAAAAAAATAAGGCGACAAATGTCATATGCCGATCATACAGAGAGTTCAAATCATGACTTGCTATAAGAGAGAATATGGCAAGCGATACTTACAGCTTACACTGTATCCCTTGGCCAATAGGGATGCAACGAGCTTGACATATGATAGTACCACCTTTGGCAATGACTCCACGCCAGATATAATCATTGTTAGTTTGGGTCCCATTATGCCTGTCAGCAACTCTCACATCAGGCAGATCAAATCGACTGCTACCATGAACTTCAGCTAATTGGCCTAAGGTGCCACCTTCCATACCCACAACTGCATTATCCCCCATGCCAAAGGTGGAAGAAGGATCATGAAATGGTGTACCCCCATTTATTCTTGGCCGCTTTGATTCCCTAGGGAGTTGGCTAACATCGAGCACATCCCACCCACTAGATTTCATTTTCTGCTGTGTCCCAGAGGCAGGACCATGGGGAGGGAGCAGCCCAGTGGAAGGAGGAGATAATCCTCTATTATGAAGCATAGTAGGATGACTCAAGTCCGGCAACTGTAGCAGAGAATCAGCACCACTTGTAAGTCCAAAAGGCCTCGGTACACCTGGTCGTTGAGCTCCAGAGAAGTGATTGGCTCCTGCACCATGGTTAAGACAAAATTCATCCACCTGCTGAACCTGCAAAGCAAGTTCATTCCCATGCCTTTCAGGTTTTGCTCCTCCAAGCCCCAGATATGAGGGGCTTAAATCATTAACTGGAGCAGACTCGCCAGCAGAGAAAATTATTGTGATCCTGGGATCATTAAGTAGTCTTCCTTCCAAGCTTTCCTTGGCCCGCCAAGCTTCTTCAACACTTCTAAACTCGATCAATGTATAATTCCTCGCAGGAAAACTCTTTATCCCCTCAATTTCTCCATACAAAATCATTGAATTATACAGCATATTTTCATCCATAACAACAGAAGGAGGATAGCTGACCAACAAGACTTTACTCTGGTGTTCAATTTGTGCTACAAATGACTGAGAAGGCTGCAGAAAAAAGACAAAGTACATAGGGGTTCCCAATGAGTTGAACATACATGAAACTCAAAGAGAAGGAACATACACCAGATCCTTCGAACTTTGTTACAGGCATATGAAGGTGAAACAACAGAAAATATATCAAAATTCATTGGATAATCTGCCACCTTTGTCAGTCCTCTGTTTGAGGTGCATGGGGGGAAGGTCAATGGAGTAAAGCTTCCACCAACAAAGTGACTAGTTCGTGCACACTAAGAAAAAAAAAAAAGGCATGTTGATTTGCTGCTATCCGAACACCGTAAATAAGGGGGCATTTACCATCCCTCGTGGATCTATTATTTTACTTTGCTGTTAGTCTTCAAATGTTACCTTTTTCCCACACTTTATATTTTCATTAATCGGCTTTTTTTATGGTGGAACGGGAAGAGGATGTAGGACAAGAACAATGAGAGGGCAATTTGATAAATGGACTAACATTATGGCATGTTTCAGTAAGGGATTTGTTAGCTTGTACCTGTATTCCCTGTTGCCCAAAGGCAGGAAGAGAGTAACTCCTCGACAAATCTTGTGCTCTCCACACATTATCAGGGCCACCCATACTTACAAGGTAAGGATCTCTTGTGCGGGGGTCATACTGCTGTTCCTGTAAACAAGTGAACATGAAAACCAAGAAAAATGATTAAATAATCATCCACCAATGAACCTTTTCAGGATCAATAGATGGCAAGAGGAGCTCAGAAGAATTTCATTCTATATCAACGGTCACATACAATATATGGGAGATCAAAATTGAAGGAGAACTTACGGACAATCAGTTGCATCATTTCTGAGTCTCAACATAGCATGAAGATGAAGAATGAAATCGACCAATGTCAGGAGAATCAATTATGATCCGAAGTTCCAGCCAAATGCAGCAAAACTCCAATGATCTCAAAGCTTCAATTTTACATTTTTCGTCCATTTAGTTGTAAATATCGATTTCACTGTAATTTATTTCTCCAGTTACCTTCATTAATTTTTTTAAATCTTTTGTAGATCATTTTGGTGCATATTCCGTTCACTCTAAATGGTGCTTTATGATTGACGATAGTAAAGGGAGTATGAATATTAGGACATAAACCGAAAAAAATATTATGAATAAGATATTTAGGACTAAGGGTTCACATCTTGTCCAGTATTTTCTTTCCTCTCTTACATAATAGAGCCTAAGCAGGAGCAGCAAAACCATAAATCTCTGCATCGATAAGACCATTTACTATTTCTTGCTGCTCACTCTCTCTCCAGAATAAACCACAAAGCAGAATAGAAGTTTAAATTGTGAACAATATCCATCACAACATAAACCACCACCAGAACCTCCACTAGCCGTTATCCCTTTCTAGGCCTAGCCTGTGAATTTTATCCAACAATGTCGAGCCAATTTAAAGTTATTAATTGAAATATTACAGAATGAAAAAATCACCATGCAAACGACAAAACACAAGAAGAAATTTTGTACGAAATTAATTAGCTTTTGATAGAATACTAACACAAGCTAACTCAACGCAAGGGCTCATCACTTGTTAACTAGAAAAGAATTTGGCAAAACGACGAGAAGCTGAAAATTATAGGAGCCCCATGGATACTTCAAAGATAGCCCTCTATCAAAAATCTCCAAAAGGTCACAAACGGATCATTCTCTGAGACATTAAGCCTATCAACTTCAAGGACTTCTTTAAAACACAACTTACCCTCCGAAAGGGATGGGACCTCACGAAATCAACACGCAAATGACCATCACCAATTTGCCTCCCATTTAGGTTCTTCACTGCTTCAAGAGCATCTTCTTGCCTAAGGTAGTCGACAAAAGCAATACTCCGTTCCTTGAGGAACTTGATGTTCTCAATTTTTCCAAATTTTGAAAATTCCTCCTCCAGCTTTTCCTTGGTCACTGATGCACCAATCCCACCAACCCATAGATGCTGTGATGGCTTCGCCTGCAAAAGAATATGTGACAAAATAGGAAACCAATGAAAATAAATACCAACATGTTATCAAAGAAGGATGTCACTTCACACCAGAAGCAAAACATACATATTAACTTACCAGCATAATATAAAAGCCAACTAATAATTCTAAGATCAAATACAAGCCTAAGATTTCAAGTATATGCCATAGGCCATGTTGGGGACCTCTCTACAACAAAGTTCAAGCTTTTGATAAAAGAATTTAGGCATTTTTTTTGTATTTTAACATGCCACCTAACACGAATGCCCTTTGAGTATCAAGCTTCACTAATTCTTCTCTTGCCAAGTGTTGAACAAATAAGGCTTGCAGAATTCGAACTTGTCACCTCTAGTCACACTTGTGATATCGTGATCATAAACTCACCCCACCACAAAGGTCTAGCTTATTATAATTAGCCCAATAATATTTTGTGCATCTCAACAGGCTAGATAGTTCCCAATTCAAAAAGTCAAAAGTCCAGGCCACTAATGAATATCACATCGCCATGAACTCCCTCAACGCCTACCTTCGGTTTGTGTAATAACCCGACCCTAAATAGTATGTCATTAAATTAAATAATGTATTTAATATCGATTTTGGATATTTTTAGGGTTGGATAAAATTTTACTAATTAAATTCTTGGGAGTAATTTAAAAAAAAGATAATAACAATCATATATATATTAATACTAGGATTTACCCGTGCCTTCGGCACGATGAACACTACACCACTTAAATCAGTTAAAAATGATAATAAAAAATTATTTTTTACTAATTCAAGAGAGTAAAGTGTTTATCGTGCCGAAGACATAATTTTTTCTTTTTATTTTCTCTCTCTTTCCACTCCCTCCCCCCTCTCTCTCTCTTCTTTCTCTCTCTCACATTGTCCAACGTGGACATGGGTTTGAAAAAATTCAAAACCAATCCTTATTTATATAATAGATTAATATTTATATTACAAAGTAGAACAATTTTGAATTGTCTTATAAGTTGTCTCTAACATATTTTGGTACCAAATCACCTATTGAGATGTGTTTGTTTGCTGCCCATTAGTTTCGGTCTCCCCTGATTTCTCTCTCTCAGTCACCCCCTCCACCATTTCCAGCACTCACAATTTCTTTCTCCTCTCAATCTGCCCGACACCCAAAACTCAAGTTCCCTCTCTCTCTCAATCTGCCTCCATTTCCCTCTCTCAATCAACCCTCCATTTCTTTGTCCCTCTCTCACTCAACAGATCTTCGACAGAGGTGGGTGTGAGTGATTTAGGATAAGCAAACGCGGCGTGGTCGTTAGGGACACCGGACGAACAATGGAGGAGGCAAGCAAACAACCAATAATTTCACCGGTTTTGGGGCTCGGGTCTGAGCGATTCAAAGAAGTAAGCTTCCAATTTTCCATTTTCGTCTTAGCGATTCCACCGGATTTGGGGCTCGGGTCGTAGCCGCCTTTTCCGATTTTGTCTGATTTACTACCTATTTAGTCAATTCCTGGCTTTTTTGAGGGTTGTTTGGTGTCCATCCGTGTGACAAAGGCAGAGGTTAGGCGGGTCTCTCTTTGATTAGTAGTGCCACTATTGATGTGTTTGAAATAAATTCATACAATCACGTTGCAATTTCAAAGGGGTGTTTGGTATGTATTGCTAAATTTTAGATTGCTAAATATTACCGAAATCTCAAAACATGTTCAATATCAACTGTTGGGATTATGCTACTGAGAGATTAGTAAGATTATCAATGTAATTGCTTTTGTTGTTTATCCAATTGGGCAATCAATTTAGAGATTAGGGTTTGGTCGCCATGGTGGGAACATGGCAGTGTGCATGTATATGTAATATGGGTGGGTGAACACACATGTATATAAATGAAAATACGTGAGAGTATCCACCTAGGGATGGAACATAAAAAACTGAATCACGTGGATCCGCCCCGAACTCATTCCGAATGAGGTCAAAATTCGGGGTCAAAACAGGTTTGGAGTCGGGTCCAAGAAATTTTATTTTTTTTTGCCCCGTACGGGATCGGGGTACGAGGAGTGCATATAACCCCGCGGGAACTCCGGCTCCATTTATTAGTAACGGTTACCTTTTCCCTTGGCCCATACTCCAGGCCCAATTAAAAAAAAATTATCAGCCTACATTTTCCCTTGGCTGGCAAATACTCCTAGCCCAATAGTCATTAGGGTTTCTCAATCTCATTTCCCTATTCCATCCTTCCGTTTCACTTTCTCATTTCCGTCGCAGCCACAGCCGTAGCCGCTCAAGCCTCGACCCCCCCCCCCCCTCAATCCTCATGCCCTCATCTAGTCATCTGGCATCTCAACTTGCCATCCTCATAGGTTTCTCTTTCTCATTTCTTTAATCTCGTTCTCTAATCACTCTCCTCCGACTCCAGTCACTCCACGGTGTAGATTCGAGGTGTCGCTGTGTTGCCGTGAAGAGGCCGTGAAGAGGAGAAGATGAAGATGAGATGATGAGGTCAATTAGGAGTTCGGCTGTTTGAGGAGGAGGAGAATCACAAAATTAATTGTCTGTTTGATGTCTGTAGCATAACTTCATCTACTGTCTACATAGAATTTGTAGTCATGGATGTTTCATGTTTGTAGGTTGTTAGCACTTTGCAGGCTCACATGAGGAGTCTGGCTGTTTGTAGGTGTGGCTGTTTGCACTTTGTATCATTTGCAATGTTTGTTTTTTTTTTTGCTAAACTTAAACAAGAAAAATGAGGAAACGAGGATGGGTACAAGGAACCGGTTCCCCGACGGGGACGGGGACAGGGACAAAATGAATCCCCACGGGGACTGGGAGAGGAGAACTCTGCCCCGCCCCGTTGCCATTCCTATCACCTGTATATAGATAAATAAAGGTTTATATTTATAGATACAAGCAACTATGTATGTGCAATCTGAAATTTCACATGTATAAATGAAAATATGTGATAGTATCCACCTGTATATAGATAAATATGTATGCGGATGAGATTTTTCGCCCCACCTCCATAATTAAGATTGTATTGGTGCATGAAAATCACCGGGTTTCTCTAATAATTAAGCCACAAAAAAGATAGGTGATCTGTGCCAAGGTTTTGAAAGGCGCGCCAAGATGCTAGGCACAAAGGCTAGAGCCTTAGACACCCCCAGGCGCAGCCCTTTCGAAGAGGTGCGCACCTTAGGGGTTAGGCTCAGGCGCGCCTTTGTGCCTAGGCTCTAGGTTAATATATATAAAATTTTTAAAACCTATAAATTTTTTTATTAAAACAATTAATGAAATAAAAAAAAGAGAAGAGGAATAGACACGACAAGGAAAAAAAAGGAAGACAATCAGACAAAAAAAGAAGAAGAAGCCAATCAGAAGGAGCCGTTGCCCAACCAACACCACCGGCGCCGCTGCCCAGCTTTCACCTCCGTCGCCGATCAGCCGTCGTCGCTGATTAGCCACCCAACACCTCTCTCGGTACCACTCTTTCCTTTTTTTTTTTTACTGCTCCTTGTCGTCTTTTTCCTTTTTTTGTCAAGATCATCTTCTTCCTTTTTTTTACGATGAACAGTGTTTTTTATTATTCGATGAACAGTGTTTTTTTACTGTTCATCGTCTTCATCCCTTGGTTCATCGTCTTCTTCCTTTTTTTTTTTACTTTTCTCAAGATCTTGAGCCTAACTTGTAGTGCCACGGGTTGTGAAAGAAATTGGAGTATTTTTGAACAAATAAGCATTTTAATTTATTAAAAGAAAATATTATTTAGGAATTAGGAATTAGGAATTTAGGATTATGAAACATTTACTTTAAATTTGTTTTTTATTACAGTTTCACAACAAAAGAAGAAATTGGTTAACTCAAGAACGTTTCAATGATTTGGTGTACGTAAAATATAATAAAGCATTGAGATGTCAATATAATCAGAGAGATACCGTGAATCCAATACTTTTAGACAACATTGAGGAATCCAATGAGTTGTTACTTGATAGATTTGATGATGATGATGATGACAATGATTTGGTGTTTGAAGATGATTCTTTGACTTGGGGAGCCGTCGCTAAAGCAAGTGGAGCATTGGAACCTCCTTACCATACAAGGAGTATTGTAATTACGGTATCAAGATCTAGAGATGCAAATATAATTAGGAGAGGTAAGGGAGCTAATGCATTGCACGTGGAGGTGGAGGCAGCTGATGAGGACATATATGAGGATGAACAAGATATTGGGATTGATAATGCAGATGTTGAATTGAATATTGATGATCTTTTTACACTTCCTAACGAGTGATGATGAAGATGTTGGGATTGATCTTTTTTTGTGCTGACTAACTACTACGTTATGTTTTTATTGTATTATTTTTAAAATTTTAATAGACAATTAGTTACTATTTTTATATTTTTAATTTTTAATTATTGTTCAATGTTTATATTTATTTTTAGAATATTTTTTTTTTTGCGCCTCGCTTCGATCAGACGCGCACCTGTACCTTACGCCTAAGCTCCACAACCCTTGTGCGTCTTGGTGCGCCTTGCGCCCTACGCCTTTTAAAACACTGCTACAAATGTATTCAAGCGAAAGCAGAGGAGATAGCAAGTTGACAAAATTAGCTAGAGCATTCCTCTTCATTTTGGTTTTTACACTCTTCAAAACATTCCTCGTAAAAAAATTTGTCATGACTAGAGACCTATTGCAGGAATTCCATATTGTTGCTCTTTGTATGAATGTTTTCTGCCGTTAATTTTTAAGGTGTCTTCACGATAACCCATTTTAGGAAAACCCGATTTAGTTGCCTAATCTTTTTATTCTCTATGCATACAAATGTTTGAATATGTCAAAGAACCATGTTTTGAGTTGATAATCGCTTCAATCATGTTAACAAATTCAACAAGGTTGTTATGAGTCTTGTTATTTATTAGGGGTACTTTAGATATTTGATACTTTAAACCCCTTTTTGTCAATGAAGAACAACTAAGTCTTTCCCTCAAGTCTGACTACATGGTATCAGAGCCACACATCAAAACCACCACAAAACCCTAACCCACCACCTCTTCTCTCCTCAACCGCCATCACTCCGACCACTACCCAGCCTAACCACCACCACCAATCCACAACCTAGAGGCCGACGATCACAAGGAAGCAAGCGCTGACCTCCGGCGACCACCACCAACGGCGGTGGAAAACCCAAAAGCGGGTCACGCATGAAACCAAGGCCAAAAACCTCTCCTCTAGCCGAAAACCTCCTCCTCTGCTATGATTTTTCATCAATGGTTCATGTAAGAGGATAGAGCACGTCGAGTCGACCAAACCACCATTAGCCGCTTCCTTAGTCGCCGCCTGACGCCCCTCCACGCACCGTCACAACCACCGCATGTGACGCCCACACGCCTCCTCACACGCCCATGCACCACCGTCTCTGAACTTGGATTCCAGTTTGCTCTCCTCAACGCGCTGATTCATTCTTCCTCTTGCACTTCTCTCTGATTCCTATTGCTTCACTATGTTTCTACTATTAAAGTTGTGAGATCCATTCTTCGTCATTGTTCTTCGCCAACTACTTGAGTTCCTCTGGTGTTCTCCTCATTCGATGGTTAGTGGTGTATGTTGTTATCCCCAATTGCTTTATCCATCTTGCTATCACCATTGTATAGTGGGTATGACTCATCGATTTCCTTCCTCCGCCTATTGTGGACTTGATTGCTATCGCTTCAGCTTCATTATTCACGCATACTATGTATGGTACACATGGACTCAGCTTGAGGTATTCTTTTTTACCCTCATTATTGATTTTCTTTTGTTACGTGGACTTGAGAGATGACTTCCAGCATATCCTGATCAAAAGATCTAGAGAAAGGAATACTAGGTGATTAATAATAATCTTTATCCGCCTGAGAGGAGGCTGCTCAAAATCCTCAATTGCTTGGTGTTGTGAGTTATGTGGAGTTATGTATTTGGTTTATTAAGGATAGTTTAGGTATTTGACACTTGTTGTATATAATCTCCTTTGTTAATGAAGAAAAGTAAGTCTTTTCATTTCATATTCACCTTGTCAACATGGTATCAAAGCCCTAACTGCAGCCCATATCACCCACACACCACCACCAGTCAAAACCCTAACCACTAAGTTGACCAACTCACCACCACCAAACCACCAGCAAATAGAACAGGCCGGCCACTGCCTATGACAGCCCAAGCATCGGCGACCACCGTGGGGGTGGACCCACCAGCCGACGACTAGCCGAAAGCCGCCAACGACGTATGCCTAGTTTGCCGCCGCAGAGATTTGAGCGTGGAGTCTCCATTCTTCATTTTCTTCAAAGGTTGACCGCCTAGGGAGGACGAGAACGGCGCGTCGCTCACCGGAGACCAAGCCGCTGCACTTGACGTCACCGTACGCGCCGCCACATGCCGCCCAGACTGTCGTGCGTGAGATCTATCTGCCTCCACGCACCACCACATGCTCCGACGACACTTTCCTCTAGGCAGTTTGCTCTCCTCTTCTCATTGATTCACTTTCTCTTCTACGGATGTCGCTGATTCTTCTCCATTTTTGAGTTTCGCACACTTCATTGTTAATATGTGTTGCCTTGTGAATTCCTCTTGCTCCTGCCACTCCCTGTTTTGCTCTGGATGGTTGATTTAGAGTATCCAGAAGGATTTGTCATTATATAAGAGTCGCAACCTGATTTATTTGTGATGATGCGATCCATTTGCTAGTTGGTGACTCATGTTCTTCTTCTTGGAGCTCCGTTATTGTGAATCTTGTGATACTACTTCCTAATTTTATGCCTCCGGACTTCTGTGCCTTCTCGACTTATGTTTATACAAGTTGGTTTCTGTGTTACACATGGGGTCCGATTACCTTTACTTTTGTTATTGATGTGATTCCTTTATGAAGATTGGCAAGATGACTGTTATTGTTAGTAGCTATGGCCCAATTCAGTCGGTTCCTTCATTGGTTGTTTGTTCTCTGTCACGTCCACCAGCTCCGTCAGTTCATTCCACCGCATATTTGTCTGCTTCTCCTAGAGATTGGATTATTGACTCTGAGGCGTCCGATCATATGACTGGCACTTTCGGTCTACTACAGGAGTACTCCTCTACGTCTTCTCATCCTGATGTCCGAGTCGCTGATAGCTCCTTTGTACCGGTTCAGGGAGTGAGGATTGTCTCTCTTACTCTTGCCTTAAGTCCTTAGCCATTTCCTCTATTCTTTATTTGCCTATTTTATCCTTTAATCTGTTATCTGTTAGTGCCTTGACTCGTACTCATCATTGTCGACTTGTCTTCCTTGTTGATTCATGTGAGTTTCAGGATCTTTCGACGGGCACATCTCTTGGTAGAGGTTGTCGTACCTCCGGAGGACTTTATGGATATTGATTCATCCAGTATGGCTTGTTCTGGAGTTTCCTCCACTATTCTTGATTTTCATAATCGATTGGGTCATCCATCCCTTTCTAGTTTCAAGAGATTATGCCCTGAGGCTCGGTCAGTGTCCCAACTATTTTGTGAGTCTTGCCAGTTCGCCAAGGATCATAGAGCCACATATTTGCCTCGATGTAATACACTGGCCTCTGCTCCCTTTGAGCTGGTTCACTCTGATATTTGGGGACCTTGTCCGATCCAGTCCTGTGCTGGTTTTCGTTACTTCGTCACATTTGTTGATGATTATTCTCGCATGGCATGGTTATATCTTCTGAAGTCTCGGTCTGAGCTATTCTCTATATTCACTGCCTTTTGTGCTAAGATTCAAACGCAGTTTTCGATTCATGTTCGTATTTTCCGCAGTGATAATGCCCGAGAATACTTTACCTCTTCTTTTAGTACCTTATGAGTCAACATCGGATCATTCATCAGTCTTTCTGTCCAGATACCCCTCCTCAGAATGGGGTTGCTGAACGGAAAAATCGTCATTTGCTAGAGGTTACCTGGGCCCTTATGTTTCAAACACGTATGTCCAAGCTGTTCTGGAGTAAAGCAGTGTTGACCATTGTATATTTGATCTACAGGATAACATCGTCTGTGCTTCAGGGGCGATCCCTTACAGTGTGTTATTTCTTGGCCAGCCCCTTCATCCTCTACCTCTGCGTATCATTGAGTATATATGTTATGTTCGGGATATCCGACCACATCTTACAAAATTGGATCCCAAGTCCTTGAGATGCATTTTTTAGGATATTCTCGCACACAGAAGGGGTATCGATACTAATCACTTGAGTTGGGACGATTCTGTATTTCTGCTGACGTTGTATTCGATGAGGCTACCCCTTTTAGCACTTCTTCACCCTCGGTTGGGCCGCCATCAGAGTCATCCCCCTCTGTAGATGATCTTCTTGTCTACGAGTTGGTTCAAAATCCATTGTCGTCGTCACCTGTTCCGGTTTCTCCACCCGTTCCGACCTCTCCACCTGACTCATTACCCGCCCTTCCTATTTGGGTGTATACTCGTCGTCCTCGTCAGATCGCCATTGATCAGTTAGACCATCGAGATAAGAGTGCTCCTCCTCCTATTGTTGCTCCTCCGACTGCTACTCTTGATTTGGATCCTTCTCTGTGGTTCCTGATTCTGATCCCTCGCCATCTATTATGGCTTCATCACTGGCCGCTCATCCGTCCTCTCCACCTTCTGAGTTGGACCTTCTGATTGCCCTACAAAAGGGTGAGCGTAGTTGTGCTACCTATCCTATGTTCGTTCATCTCTCTTATGTTGGGGTATCATATTCTCTGCAGGCATTTGTCTCTGCTTTGGACTCCATTTTTGTTCCTCGATCTCTCTCTGAAGCTCTTTCTTCCCCGGGGTGGCAGCAG
Source organism: Dionaea muscipula (assembly GCA_028571145.1). Classification (NCBI taxonomy): domain Eukaryota; kingdom Viridiplantae; phylum Streptophyta; class Magnoliopsida; order Caryophyllales; family Droseraceae; genus Dionaea; species Dionaea muscipula. Next base: position 14,263 of record JAOWBR010047073.1, read on the forward strand.
GCCATATGTGACGAGATAGAGGCCTTTCAGGCTAATCAGAGTTGGGATCTTATTCCTCTGCCTCCCGGGAAGAAGGTTATTGGTTGTAAGTGGGTAGTTGCTGTGAAGGTGAATCCATATAGCTCAATTGCTCATCTCAAGGCTCATCTGGTGGCCAAAGGATATGCTCGGACGTATGGTATTGATTACAGTGACGCTTTCTCTCCTGTTGCCAAGATGGCTTCTGTTCATCTGCTCATTTCTCTTGCTGCTTTTTCTGGATGGCCCTTGCACCAATTGGATGTGAAGAATGTGTTTCTTCACAGTGATCTGCACGAGGAGGTATATGTGGAGAAACCTCCAGGGTTTGTTGCTCAGGGGGAGTCTGAGCTTGTCTGTCGTTTAAAGAAGTCTTTATACGGGCTGAAACAGTCTCCCAGAGCTTGGTTTGGGAGGTTTAGTTTTGTGGTTCTTGACGTTGGCCTGTGGAGATCAACAAAGGACCACTCGGTATTCTATCGACATTCCAGTGTTGGGTTAATTCTTCTCATTATTTATGTTGATGATATTGTTATCACTGGGAGCGATAATTCAAGTATTGCTTCCTTGAAGATGTTTCTTCAGAGCCATTTCTCTAAAGTATTTTTTGGGAATTAAAGTATCTCGCTACAAGCGTGGGATTTTCCTGTCCCAACGTAAGTATACTCTAGACTTACTGCAGGAAACTGGCATGATTGGTACTAAACTAAGTGATACTCCAATGCTTCCCGAGGTGAGACTTCTGCCTGCTGAGGGTGATGTGTTTGATGATCCAAACAGATAAAGGAGATTGGTGGATAAATTAAATTATCTTATTATCACTCATCCTGATATTGCTTTGTTTATGAGTGTTGTTAATCAGTTTATGTGTGATCCCCGAGTTCCTCACTAGGAAGCAGTTGTGCATGTTCTTAGATATATCAAGGGACATCCAAGCCGGGGATTGCTCTATAGTGATCGTAGCCACAAACGTATAGAGGATTATTCTGATGCGGATTAGGTTGTCTTATTCTAATCGAAAGTCCATCACGGGTCATTATGTGTTTGTTGATGACAATTTAGTCTATTGGAAGAGTAAGAAGCAACCTCTTGTAGCTCGTTCTAGTGCAGAGTCAGAGTATCGGGCCCTTACCCATGTTACCTGTGATGTCACTTATCTCCGTCAGTTACTTGATGAGTTGCAGTATCCAGCTCCTTAACATACTCAGTTGTGGTGTAACAATCAATCTATCATTCATATTGCATCAAACCCAATATTCTATGAGAGGACAAAGCATATTGAGGTTGATTGTCATTTTGTACGAGAAAAGCTCTAAGAAGACGACATTGTGTTGAATCATGTGAAGACCACATATCAACTTGCTGATATTCTTACCAAGTCTTTAGCGGGGAGTC
>JAOWBR010047294.1:0-15667 GCA_028571145.1 Dionaea muscipula
ATGCAAAGGTAAGAATGCGCGTACCTGAGGCCTTGGGTGGCAACCCCTATTTATAGGGGTTGGGAAGGTGGTGAAATGACCAAAAGAGCCCTTACCGAGCGTGCATATCGAGCGTGGTACCGAGCCTGCACTACCGAGGCTGATACCGAGCATGGCATGCCAAGGCTGGCAGAGAAGAGAGTCTAGAGAGTGTACCGAGCGTGCACTACCGAGCGTCCTACCGAGCGTCTTACCGAGCGTGCACCAAAACTCCAGGAAAAATCCGGTCGATCGCTCGGTCTTCTGGTTCACTTATGAAAGGGGAAAATCCCCGTATATCAGCACTCATCATTTGCGTTACCTCCTCCCTTGTGATGGGGTCACTCTGTGTTTGGACTTGCGGACGGAGGGAGGATTCTCCAACATCATCAGGGTGTGCACCCAATGGGTCTACCAAAGCAAGTGGATTGGTCATGGGTGGCGGATTCACCAGAGCAGGAGGAGGGGGATCCACCAAAGCAAGAAGAGGTAGAGGGTTCACCAGAGTAAAAGGAGGAGGGGGGTTGTTGAATTTCTTGGAGTGAGTCATCATAGTCACCAGGGCGTGACTGTCACGCACCGAACCGGCTGGGGTCCGGTTCGTGACCTCGGATGGACCGGGTTCACCCATCCGCTCAATCAATCAAACCTAAACCAAGTCATCATCTCACAAGTCCAACCTCATACCAAGTCAAAATATTTCTATTGATTTTGTGCGTCAGTGTGCCACAGTGGATATGCCGAGGGTCCTTGACCACTGCTGACTTTTATTTTATTCCTCCTTTGTTCGGCTTTCTTTTATTCTAGCCCGCGGGTGGGCGGACCGGACCCATCCATAGTCGCGAACCGGACCCCAGCTGGGTCGGGGCACGACAGTGACTTCTAGTATTTTTCTCTCAGATGACGCCAAATGATACTCCCGAAAAAATCTCAAGAGTAATCACCAAAGTCCCGGGGACCGAGTCCGAGAGGTCCGGCTTGGAGAGGATTTGGTCGGCTCGGGAGAGGAGTGTTTGTTGCTGAAGAAGATGACTGCGATGACCTGAAACAGACGAATAAACGTCAAAGGGTACCCCGAGGTGTTAGCTCGGGGAGACCGCTCCGATGCGTAAGTCAGCAGGTGAAGAGTGAGGTGAAAGCCCTCTAGCAAGAGGCTGCTGGTTAAGCAACCCCGGGCAGGTAGTCCCGGGCAAGGATCCCGGGCAGGCAGTCCCGGGCAAGCTTGAGGACAGGAGGTCCCGGGCAGGCTAGTCCAGGCAAGGATCTCGGGCAGGCAATCCCGGGCAAGCTTGAGGACAGGAGGTCCCAGGCAGGGATCCCGGGCAGGCGTCCGGGCAGGTTCTCCGGGCAAGTTAGGGGAGGTATGAATTCTAGAGTGGTAAATGAGGGAGTAGGTGCGCGTACCTGAAACCTTGGGAGGTGTGCCGCTATTTATAGGGGTTGGAGTGATGGTAAAATGACACCTTGAGCCCTGGCCAGGTAAGCAAGCCGGGCAAGCACCCCGGGTAGGCTTCTCGGGCAAGCGGCATGCGAGAGTAGTGGGTGAGCAGCTGAGTCATCCAGTTGACCCGGGCAAGCACCGCGGGCAAGCTACTCGGGTAAGCAGATACTACCATATAGGTTATTCAAGGGTCAAAGTATGAGGTTGGACCGAGCAAGTCACCCGGGCAGGCAACTCGGCTAAGGAAGCTGAGCAGGCAACAAAGCCAGAAAAAACCCGGTCGATCCGTCTGGTCTCCTTGTTCACGTAAGTAAGGGGAAAATACCCATATATCAGCCTCCATAGTTGCTCAACATCCCTTGGTCTGCTCGACCTCCTTGTCCTATATGACCTCGACCTGGCCCGGTCTCGCTTCTCTCGGCCATCTTGACCTCGGGTCATCTTTCTCTCGCTCTTCTAACTTTTCACAACTTAGCTTGATTCTCATCCTGCTAAACAAGTGCTGACTTAAGCATCGGAGCGGTCATCCCGAGCTCACACTTCGATGTACCCTCTGACGTGTTTGTTGCATCCTTTCAAGGCAACGAGTTGAACTTTTCTTTTGCCAAGCCGAGTTTGTCTCGATTTAGCTCGTTGGATCGTTGTTTCCTTGGGCCCGACCGATCAGATCCGGTTCTCGAGCCTGTTGGCGTTAGTCTGGAGAATTTTCAGGTGATAACAGTGGCGATTGAGCGTGACTAAAAAGACGTTTGTGATGTAGTCACTGCATATATGGTGAGAAGGCATATGTTCGGAGTGATTACAAGTAGTGGAAAACGCTATAAATAGTTGAGATATAAAAGTTGGACAACACCTAACTAGCTAAAACGCGCATCGAATGTGATTTCATTTATTATTTGTGATAATAGGGTAAAAATACCCTATTTTTATATTCAGACTCTTTTAGGTATGACAGCCTTATCATATACCAAGAGGCCTAGAAGGATCAGAGTGTCCAAATGGCCTAAAAGAGGCAAAAAGCTCAAAGGGCCCAAAAAGGAAAGAGGTTCATAGGTGGGCTCCACAACCTAGGATTACCCCCACACGTGGGTCCCACAGGCCGCATGGCGCAGGTGGGCCCCATGACCCAAAAGTAGGTCCGGCATGTGGGCCCCACGACCCGAGGCAGACCCCGCACGTAGGTCCCGTAAGCCGACTGCACGATGATTGTAGCTCGATAGAGAAGGACAGCTAACCGATTTACAAATTGGATGCCCGACACGTGGCTTCACTCAGAGCTTAACACGTGGCTCCACTCAGAATCCGATACATCACTCTACTCAAAGGTTGACACATCGCTCCACTGAGAAGTTGTTACGTGGCGAACTCAACCCCTATAAATACCCCCTTACTTCCTTGATTTCAAAGATCCAGAATTTCAAGGTATTCTCATATATCTCTGAATTTTTTTATCTTTCAGGTCTCCAACTCTCACAAGTCACTGACTTAAGCATCGGAAGGGGAATCTTGAGGACAATCTCGAGACCTCTCTGACTAGATTTTTCCTGTGCAGATCACGAGGAGGGCGATCTCTGTGAGGATTTCAGTCTGCAGGTCTCAGTCCGTGGGATTTCAGTCCGTCGGATCCAGCCCGTCGGATTTCAGTCCACAGGTCTCAGCCCGTCAGATCCAGCCCATCGGTTTTTAGTCCGTCGATTCAGTTCGTAGGTCTCAGCCCGTCGGATCCAGCCTGTCATTTTTCAGTCTGTCGGTTCAGTCCGCAGGTCTCAGCCCGTCGGATCCAGCCAGTCGGATTTCAGTCTGTCGGATCCAACCCGTCGGATTTCAGTCCGCAGGTCTCAGTCCGTCAGATCTAGCCCATCGGTTTTTACTCCCTCGGTTCAGTCTGTAGGTCTTAGCTCGTCAGATCCAGCCCGTCGATTTTCAGATTATCGGTTATGTCCGCAGGTCTTAGCTGTCGGCTCCAGCCCGTCGGATTTCAGCCCGTCAGATCCAACCTATCGGATTTCAGTCCGCAGGTCTCAACGCGTCGGATCCAGTTCGTCGGTTTTACCCCGTCGGATTTTCAACAGTTATCATTTGGCGTCGTCTGTGAGAAGCCAAAACTAAACGCCACGACTGTGGGCAATAGATAATTTTCTGGCTTTGTCAATCAAAGAGCCTCCGGACGATAGAATTTTTCCAGCTTCTTCAAGTAATTAGGCAGGCTTCTGGCAAGCAGGCGAGGGATAGAAAATTATCTAGCTTGCCAACTATCTGATGGATACGAGACTTCTTGACTTAGAGCTTGGTACACCTAGACAAGTTGCTAACCAAGTTACCAAGGAAGCCTAAGGCAGTATGTCAAAGGCGACAAGGACGGGTGTCAGTCCTCTGGTGATAAACGAGGACAAGGTGACAGAAGCCGTAATCCCGACAATGTGAAGCAACATGTTGATGTAAGGGAAAAACGTCTTAATAACTTCGCAACAGTTAACTAACTTTTGAGTTTGCACATTTTATAATGCACTTTTTGTATGCAACTCAAAGTCTTTGTATGGGCGAACATATAAGTCAATTGCTATATATGATGATCCTTTGTCTTGAATATTGATGTAGCCGTGAAATGGCTACATATATTACCTTACTTTTTACATGTGCTAAGTCTTTTGTTTTATCTTATTATGGTGTGATCTATGCCTCTTTTCTAGTATTTTCAGGTTTCATATCAATTGAGGAAATGAAGGCTAGTTGACGCCATCTGTGGAGCAAAGGGGTTAAAAAGTAGCTAAGTTAGGACCATGGTACCATCACTATTCCAGGAGGTTGATCCTGGCGCCACCACTTCCAAACCATCTCAAATAACCTTCTAAGATGGCCCTCGAAAGATGACAACCAGAGAAGCTAAGAATCTCTCAATCCACTCAACCGTCGCCATGGCGCTGACTAGCTCTACTGGAGCGATGGCGACAATCGTCCTTCACTTCAGATTCAGAGGTTCAATCTTGTCGTCCCTAATGCTCATGGCCCTCATTCAACATTTAATAACATTCTGTGGGGCGATAACTTCCATACAATAAAGAGTTTCTCTGGAGGAGTCCATGCCGCCACGGAGCTGTTTGGTCTCACCAGGACGTGGCGATGACCTGTCCTAACTTTTCAATCCAAGATGCAACATTGCCATCCTGGATGCTAAATATATTCATTTGATCTATCCAAGTATTCCATGGGGTCACATCAAGCATCGAATCTCTTAATTTCCCTGGAGGAAGAATCGTCGCCTTAGCACCAATGGCACTGATACTGAACTTCATAGCGGTGGCGACGATTGACCTTAAATCCTCATCTAAGATTCTTCCATGACGCCATGCATGATCCAAGGTCTTCTCTGATGATTAGAAGATGAGCCATGGTGCTCGATCTGGAGTTGGAGCTGTCCTTCTCAAGATAGAAGAAATTGACGCCATGGAGTCACTCAGTCCCTGTGAGATCGTGACGAGGCCTACTTCCTGCCTGAAGCCATAGGGGTCGACACCACAGATGCTGTCGCCCCACCATTCTGACTAGGCTAGGCAGTTGCATTTCAGTTCCTGATTCTCCTCCTACTTTCACGCCTACTCTCAGGGGATTTTCTTATTGGAACTGAAGTACAAATCTCTGATGGATAAGGATGAACTTGGACGAATTTGCTCCTCCTTGGAAGTCTATAAATAGCATCCAAGCTGCACCCATTCAAAGGGTCGATCTCCCGCACGAGTACTCAAGTCTACGCACTTGCTAAAACACCTTGTGTAGAGAAGAGTGAACAGAGTGGTAGATATTGTTTTAGTAGGAGTCGATCCATACTCGTTAAAATCACAGTGACAGTGTAGGATCAGAGTGTGTAAGTGATCCGTTGATCACCATTGATCCTTGTGACCAAGAACCTTTGTGTTCACCATTTTAATACAATTGTATTTACTCCTCTCGTACTTTACAGTCTTTATTTACTTTTCGAATTCTCAAACCTGTTGCAACGTATCCCTTCATAGCCTTGGTATTAATTCTGATCACCTCCAAGGTTAATTCCACGGAAGTCGTTCAGCGATCTTGAGGATCGGTCTTCTCTCTCTGCTGTTCCATAGTACTTGGAGTGGTTGTAGAGTGGCACTTGTCGTGGAGGATTGCACTTGAAAATTTGCACTTTAAATATGGTATTTTACATTTTCAGCCTTTACTTTTCATCATCGTTATTTTATTTGAATCACTTCGCTGTTTTAAAGAGTCACGAAATTGATAAGCATCGTTATGGATAATTCCCTGTGGGATCGATATTTTTATTACGACCAACGAGGCAGTACACTTGTTATATTCACATTCGTTGTGTCAAGTTTTTGGCGCCGTTTCCGGGGAGTTCATCTTGGGTAACGATTTGTCATTTTCGTAACCTTCAAACTCAGTGAAGTTTAATTTCTATTTAATTCTTTATTCTGTGTTTTTTTCGCGCTAGAAAGTTGGATTTTGATTTTGTGGTTTGTAATTAAGAAGCCATTGCTATCTTGTGTATGATCACAAGGTCTAGTAAGGAATCAATCCTTTCATTAGACACTGAGATCGAAAAGACCGCACGTTGCCTCAGAAAGCAATCCAAACAACCCCATCGTCCAACAATCATAATGACTGACGGAGGAGACACAATTAATTAATAACGCCGCACGCCCACTGTTTGATTATGGCTTCCCCACTTTGGAGTGAATTAGGCCAGTTGTGGTCAGACCAGCCGTGGCGGCAACAAATTTTGAATTAAAGGGATCCATGATCTAACTGGTCCAGAACCATGCTCAATTCCACGGCTTTCCGATGGAAGATCCTAATGAGCACAGTACGGAGTTTCTGGCCATTTGTGATACTGCTAAATATCGGAACGTTTCGGATGACGCCATCCATCTACGCCTTTTTCCTTTCTCTTTGAAGGATAAGGGGAGGACATGGCTGAACTCCTTGCCATCTGGTAGTATAACTACGTGGAATTCCCTTGCAGAAAAATTCCTAAAAAAATATTTCTTTCCCCTCTGAACCGCTATGCTACGAAAAGAAATAACAAATTTTGTGCAAGAGGATTTAGAGTCTCTCTATGAAGCATGAGAGCGCTTTAAGGAGGCTCTATGGGCCTGCCCCCACTATGACGTCCCCGTTTGGCAACAACTTCATACGTTCTATCAAGGGCTCAAAGGCACTTATAGAGCCATGATTGATGCTGCTTCTGGCAGGTCCTTCATGAAAAAGAATCAGGCTGATGCATGGGCCATCCTAGAGGACATGACGACTAACAATAACCAAAATGACTCTGCGAGAGCCGTGACATCAAATTCTAGGAGGGCGACGCCAGTGGCTAGTGTAGAGACAACCCAAACTTTATTCGATCCAAAGGCCATTGCTTCATTAACCACGCAGCTACAGACCTTAAACACCAGACTTTCAACACTGAAAGTAGCTGCGATACCGACGGGACCTTGCCCACTCCATAGCGGCAGCTCAATTCAAGATCAAGTTGATGCCCTGTTTGCTGAGCCTCAATACTTAGAAGCTGAAAAAATCGAACCCACTGAAGTGCTCGTGAATTACATTGGACAGAATGACCAACAACAGCAGTACATTCCATGGAGGGGAAACAATTTACTCTCGTGGCGAGGGACAAATTATGAAAATGCTCAACAACAACCGCCGCCACAGCAGCCGGCGCCCCCGCCACCACAGCAGCTGACGCCCCCGCCACCACAATATGCATCAGGATCCCATTCACAGGGGCAAGTGCGACCCCAGCAACCCCAATAACAACAACCTCAATACCAACAACAACAGAGAGCGTACAGAGCGCCACCATAGCAATAACAATATTATCAACCACAACAGTATGTCCAGCAGTGGCAATATGCACAGCCGTCGCCACAACAACAACAACCACAACAGCAAGCACTACCTCCACAACCTAGGCCATCTACTGAAGATATGTTGGCCTAATTCATCACATCATGTAATACCAGGATGCAAAATCAAGATACAACCATCAAGAACCTGGAGACGTAATTGGGCCAAATTACGAATTTATTGGGTAATCGTGCATCTGACGCATTACCAAGTAACACTGAAAATAATCCCAGGGCGGATTTGAAGGCCATTGAACTAAGAGGAGGGAAGGTGCTACTAACGAACACTGGGGCGCCACCAAAGAAGACTGTGGCGCCACCACCCATGGCGTCACCCAACTATGATGATTCCTCGTCTGATGAGGAAATAGAGCTACCATCCCAGGTAAAGAAATCAAAGGAAGATGTTGTGATTCAAGATTCCTCATCTAAAGAGGAGAGACTTCCACAGAAGAAGGCCAAGAAAAAGAATAGTTGTTGGCCTGTGGCGGCAGAGTCGAAGAAGAGAAAGGACAAAGGAAAGCAAATACAGAATGAAGTGGACATCGACAAGCTCCCTTTTCCTCAAGCCGCAAGAAAGAATGTGCTGGACAAATCGTACAAGAAATTCATCGACATCTTCAAGAAGCTTGAGATCAACATCCCCTTTGCTGAAGCCATAGCGGAGATGCCGAAATATGCCAAGTTTCTGAAGGTGTTTTTGACAAACAAGAGGAAGCTTGAAGAGTTTGAGACTGTGTGTTTAACAGAGCAATGCTCTGCTGTGGTGTTCAGAAAACTTCCCCCAAAACTTAAGGATCTAGGGAGTTTTTCTATTCCTTATTCTATCGGGCACCTAGATTTCGATAGAGTTCTATGCGATTTAGGGGCAAGTATAAACTTGATGCCCTATAAGGTTTTCAAAATGTTGAATATTGAGCACGCTTTAAAGCCCACCGCCGTCACACTCCAATTAGCTGACTGTTCGGTCAGAATGCCACAGGGGTGGTGGAGGACTTGTTGGTTAAGATTGACAAATTCATATCCCCTGCCGAAATTTCATCATCCTTGACACAGAGGATGATCATGATATGTCCCTCATATTAGAGCGCCCACTCCTGGCCACAGGGCTCACATTGATAGATGTGCAAAAGGGGATATTATCCTAAGGATAGGGAAAGAGAGAGTGACCTTCAATGTTTATGACGCAATAAAGTATCCTAATGATTCCGCATCTTTCTTTTTCCTAGATGTCTTAGACATTCCAGTAAAGGCATTTCTACATAAAAACCTTTGCCAAGATGTGGCGGAGGTTGAAGAGAAAAACATTGAGGGAGCTGCCGCCCCAGTAGAGGAAGAGGATCTGGGGGTGACAGAACTTTTCAAAGAAAGTTATGGTGAGGCTCACTTTGTGATTCAGTCCAACTCACATTTTAAACCAAGGTTTCAATCGTTGGAGATAAAAGGACCACAACCTAAGCCATTTGTGGAAGCCCCACCAAAAGACTTAGAACTTAAACCTCTTCCACCTCACCTTAAATATATTTTTCTTATAGAAAACGATTCCCTACCATTAATTTGTTCTTCATCTTTATCTGCAGGTGAGGAAGAGAAGCTGCTGGATGTTTTAAAGCAACACAAAAGAGCTTTTGGGTGGCAGATGGCCGATATTCAGGGGATTAGTCCATCCGTGTGTATGCATAAGATTCTGATGGAGGACGAGCACAGGACCGTCGCCCAACCTCAACGTCGCCTTAACCCAGTGATGCAGGAGGTTGTGAAGAAGGAAGTGATCAAGCTCTTGGATCTTGGGATAATCTATCCCATCTCCGATAGCAAATGGGTCAGTCCTATTCCAGTCGTGCCAAAAAAAAGATGGAATCACTGTGGTTGAAAATGAAAACAATGAATTGATCCCCACCAGATTAGTCACTAGATGGAGAGTCTGCATAGATTACAGGAGGTTGAATAGTGCCACAAGGAAGGATCACTTCCCCCTTCCTTTCATTGATCAAATGTCAGACAGACTTAGTGGTCGTGCATTCTACTATTTTCTTGATGGCTACTCCGGGTATTTCCAGATTGCCATCAACCCTGAGGACCAGGACAAGACAACCTTTATTTGTCCTTATGAAACTTTTGCATACCGCCGAATGCCCTTCGGATTATGCAATGCACCTGCCACCTTTCAGCAGTGCATGATGGCTATATTCCACGATATGGTGGAAGGTTTTCTAAAGATTTTCATGGATGACTTCTCGGTCACAAGGTAAAGCTTTGATGATTATTTGGACAACCTCACCCGAGATTTATAAAGATGTGAAGAGACCAATTTGGTCTTAAATTGGAAAAAAGTGCTATCTCATGGTTACAGAGGGGATTGTTCTTGGGCACAAGGTCTCCCAAAGAGGTATAGAGGTGGACAAGGCGAAGGTTGAGGTGATTGAGAAGTTAGCACCGCCAACTGACCTCAAGACTTTGAGGGGATTTTTGGGGCATGCAATATTCTATAAAAGATTTATAAAAGACTTTTCAAAGATTTCAAAGCCCCTCACTCAGCTACTCTTGAAAGATGCCCTATTTAATTTTGATGTTGAATGCCTGCATGCCTTCAATTTGCTTAAGGGGAAATTAACTACCGCCCTCGTTCTGACTGCACTAGATTGGAGTTTTCCTTTCAAACTCATGCGTGATGTAAGCGATTGTGCAGTGGGGGCAGCACTTGGGTAGAAGAAAGATAAAATTTTTCAGCCTATCTACTATGCGAGCAAGACTCTGGATCCTGCTTAACAGAATTACACCACCTTTGAGAAGGAGTGGTTAGCAATCGTTTTTGCTTTTGATAAGTTTCGGTAGTATCTGATAGGTACTGATGTGATCCTGCATACTAAGCACTCTACATTGAAGTACCTACTACAGAAACAAGATTCAAAGCCAAGGCTGCTTAGGTGGGTGTTGCTATTACAAGAATTCAACATGAGCATAGTAGATAGGAAGGGGACAGAGAATGTGGTGGCAGACCATATCTCAAGACTATCATTTGTCCAAGGCGCCAGCTATGAAGCACCTATCAAGGAGGAGTTTCCTGATGAACATCTCCTCGCCATAGAAGCTGACGTCACAAACATAGAGTCTGTCGCCACAGATGACACTGATGCCATTGAGATTAATGCCTTTGAGGTGGCACCATGGAGAATAAAAAATAACCATCCTCCATGGTATGCCAACTTCGCTAATTATTTGGCAAGTGACTTCCTTCCCCTAGACTTTACTGCCCAACAGAAGAAGAAGTTTTTTTTGTTGATCTGAAACATTACATGTGGGATGACCCCGTCCTCTACCGATTTTGCACCGATGGAATTTTAAGAAGATGTATAGCTGAGGTGGAAATCCCGGATATACTGGGTCACTGCCATGAAGGGGCAGCTGGGGGTAATCTTTGGCCAAGGCGAACAACATTCATAGTCTTTCAATGTGGCTACTACTGGCCAACAATTTTTAAAGATGTTGAGCAACATATAAAGCCATGTGATGCCTGTCAGGGAATAGGGGGAACATCCAAGAAGGATGAAATGCCTTTGACTAATATTATCGTTTGTGAGTTATTTGATGTTTGGGGCATCGACTTCATTGGTCCCTTCCCCTCCTCCCATGAAAACAAGTATATTTTGGTTGTAGCTGATTACGTCTCTAAGTGGGTGGAAGCAATTCGTTCTCCCACCAATGATACTCGTGTGGTTTTGAAATTTCTACAAAAGAACATCTTCTCAAGATTTGGAATGCCATAGGCCCTTATATCTGACGGGGTTAGTCACTTCTGCAACAAAATGTTGGATAACCTGCTGACGAAGTACAACGTTCATCATAAGGTGGCGACACCTTATCATCCTCAAACCAGTGGGCAAGTGGAGGTCTCTAACAGAGAGATCAAGAAATTCTGGAGAAAACCGTCAACTCCAGCAGGAAAGATTGGGCTACCAAGCTAGACGACGCTTTATGGGCATACAAGACAGCTTTCAAGACCCCAATTGGTATGTCTCCTTATCGTTTAGTTTTTGAAAAAGCTTGCCATCACCCTGTCGAGCTAGAGCACATGGCATATTGGGCCCTTAAATTCTTTAATTTTGATAACCAGGCGACGGGTGAGAATAGATTGAACCAACTCCATGAGTTGGAAGAAAGCAGATACTTAGGATACGAGAATGCTAAGTTATACAAAGAGCACACCAAGAGTGTGCATGATCGTATACTGGCAAGAAGGGTATTTGAGCCTGGATAACTTATTTTGTTAATTAACTCTCGGCTTATGTTGTTTCTAGGAAAGTTGAAAAGGAAATGGACTAGCCCATAAATAGTGGTAGAGGTATACTCCTATGACACCGTTGAGATTCAAGACGATACTGGGAAGTACGTTGTCAACGACCATCGCCTCAAATCCTACATTGTTGTCCAGCCAATTGAGACAAGTAAGGAGTTGGATCTTCAAGATCCATCCCCTGAATAATATGATTGAAGAATCGAAGAAGTCTAGCTTAAACGACTCCAAACTAAGCGCCTTATGGGGGGCAACCCATACTCTTTTCCTTATTCTTTTAAGTTTCATCGTTTATCTTTTATTCTTTAGTTTGTTTTTCCTTTCTTTTATGTTTGACTTTTATTATTTTTATTCTCAGGAACACGCAGGAAGCTTAAACTCTAAGGTTCGAGACTGAAGGAAGCCAGGGCATCGCCTTATACCTATGGCGATGGCCTATACCTGTGGCGACACATGCCATGCCGCCACCAATGTCTCCTGACTATGATGAATACAAGCAACAATCACAAGGACAGAATCAAGCATGGAAGATTATTCAAGCAAGAAAAGGAAATGCAATTGAAAGATAAATTAATTACAGACCAAATGTTTGAAATTTTCTCAGATCCAAAGTGCAAGTAATGTATCAATGGAATTAAGGAGGATAAGCATAAGGGAATTAGTTCTGTTGAGGAGCTATGCATGGAGGAGGACCATGTTTTCTCTGGTACACGACGCAATCGGTATGATCTTCATCAGACTGTGGGGCAAAGGCACTGCGAGCATCAATATCATCATCTGCAAATGCCTCCCACTTGTTAAGCAGATCTAATGGGGGCTCCTCAGTAGATTGTCTCTGTGGTAGATATTGCACTGGGAAGGGCATTTCATCAGGAAACTCCATGCTACAGTCTTTTTAGGGTCGAAGACATCAAGCACTTCCACCTTCCCAGCTTTGCCTATCGCTGCCTACACTTGCTTCTTTGCAAGTCTAAACCCAAAGTCATACCAATGATGGACAATGTCACCAATGGTGTCATCATACTTGCTCGTCTTCATATAATTGTCAATTGATAACGCCTCTGCATCCGCCATATAGGCAACCGGAGATTTCTTCAGCCCTTGGCGTTGAGCAAGGTTGTATCTGTTGATCGCCTTCAGACGAATCTCCTCCAGCATTTGCTCAGTCCATATTTTATGATACTTATCATGCTCAGCTTTGTGGACTTCTATTTCCTTCTTATCTATTGCCTTGAATGCCTCAGACTCTTTCAGATGCCGCTCCAAGCTGCACTTGTCACTTTTCAGCTTTTTCACATCATCGAGAAGGGAGGTGATCTCATCTTCTCTCCTCTTCAAGGCATTGGCGGCAGACTCAACCTTACTCTTGTACTCCGAAGCCTCATTATGAGATTTGAAGAAATTCTGATCCATAGCGGCAAGCTGCTTCTTAGACAATTGAGCCTCATCAGTAGCCTTCCCCTTTTCCTCTACCGCCACAGCCCTCGCCTCAGCATTTTCCACTTCCTTCTTGCACTCCGCCTTGAAGGACTGGTGTTCTGCAATATAATCGTCAATCACTTTGTCAGTCTCTTCCTGGTGGCGCAAGGAATCATTCCATAGAATTTCTTGTTGCATTGCAAGGCGTTAGCATTTAAAGGGAGTAATCTCAGGGTGTCATAAAAACTTTTTAAAATAAGGATACCAGAACAGAAGCTTGAGTCAGCCATTTCCTGAGCTGGATATCCGTGAGGCCTGCTGTAATCTCTACATCTTTTGCAGTCAGGGCATCCCTGGACCACTGGACCCTCAGGGCTTGCTTTTCCTCCTTTTCCCCATTCGTGCTCATCAACATGCTGACATTTTGCAGTATAGGCCGTTTCTTTGGAGGTTGGGATACTATTGATGAGGGTGCAGAAGGGTCAATGGGTAATATGGAGGGCGGTAGCTGGAGGGATGGCGGCAACTTCCCTTGCCCTGATTTATCTTCCCCTGACTTCTTGCCCTTGCTTCTTGTTTTCTTTGTGGCTTCAGGTTGTTGGACCACCGTAGGCATTACCTTCGGGGCGACGGGCAATTCAGCCTCAGGTTCTTTCCCTTTCTCCATCGCCACCGCCTCTACGGCCTCCGCCATTGGAGCTTTTCCTCCCTTTGTGAGTTTCCTTGGTTTCTTCTTGGGCGGTGATGCCAGGGCTTTGACCACTTCCTCTATGGCTTTGTCAGCCATCTCCTCTTGAGCTTCACTGGCCGCCACAACTTGAAATTAGTCATCTGAAACTTTAATTTTATCCAGAGCAGTTCAGAATCTCTGCAAATTATCATCATCATCTGAAAGGAGGGCGTCAAGGAAGTCATGCTCACCTCCTTTCTTTGCTGGGTTGCTTGTGGCATCATTCATTAGTACTTCTTGCTCTCGCCCCACCGTGAAATCAATAATCTCCTCGCCACCACCAGCCGCCTCCGGTGTTTGTGCCGGGGATCTCTTCCTCTTCAATAGAGCAGTTGAATCAGTACTTCTCTCCTCGCCTTCACTACTCCCAGCAACTGGTGGCGATGCCTCCCTTTCTTAAGATTGAGGCCGACCCCTCCGAATCCTGACCTTGGGGGAGCTAGGCCTAAGAGGTGGTTGTTCCTGTACTGATGATGTTGCCACCTCCTCTGCTCTCGCCGTCTGAACGAGGTCGACGTCCTGGCTCTGTGTAGGTGTCGCCTCAGAGGATCCACTAGCATCTCCCAGAATTTCAGCATTTAAGTTCTTGGCAGTAAGACCATAAAGGCCTATCACACTCTTCAAAATTTTTGACATGCCTACATCACAACAGATAAGGATCATCAACTTTACATTCCAAATTTACAGAAATACACAACATCAAAGCATGATTATGATCCTATGGGGATGAGTGCGTGTAGCAATCCCAAATTACTCCAAATTCTCTAACTGTATGTACTTCTCCTAGGAGGGTAAGGATTTCTTCCCT
The DNA here is from genome assembly GCA_028571145.1 of Dionaea muscipula. NCBI lineage: Eukaryota > Viridiplantae > Streptophyta > Magnoliopsida > Caryophyllales > Droseraceae > Dionaea > Dionaea muscipula. The sequence goes on from JAOWBR010047294.1 coordinate 14,596, forward strand.
TCACTGATGATGTGTCCCTCAGCGCCCTCTCTTCATCAGTGTAAAATGATCTCATTTGAGTAGTAGGCTCAAAGAGCACTTCCTGCTGCCTTGTGTTCACGCCCCAGGACCGAGAAGACACTAATACAAACTTCACCTTCCAATGGTTCACATTACTCCTTGGGTTCACTATGCCATATTTCACTTCTTTATTCCCATTTACTTTTATGCAGAAGGCATAGTAACCCGTATCAAGGCGGCTGTGCTGATCATTCACTGATGCTAGCTGGAACATCCAGTACCAAACTTGAAGTGATAGCGCTACCCCTAACGGACCATACCTAATGATGTACGCTACTATCTGGGTATAAGTGTTTGAGGTTAATTGGCCAGGCAGTAGGTTATGCAAGTTTAGGACACTCTGAATAAATGGATGGAGGGGTATTCTTAGTCCTCCTCTCAGGGATTCGAAATGAATAGCCACAGTATTATCCATATCAACATCTAGCACAGTGTTATTTGGCCCAAGGAGGATGTACTGATATGTCGAGGCCAGGGGAAAAGCATCATTGAAATTATCAATGTCTATTGTGGTCAACATTGATGTGGCTTCTTGAATCATAACCACAGTTGCATCAATACCCGTCACCCGAGTTGCATTACGCTCAATCTCCATCTCTACTACGTAAGTTTGGGTTAAAAATTCGATTATTATTATGCCCTAACCCTCGGTTTTCGTTTGCAGATTCATATGAAGAAATTGAAACAGTGAAATTATGAATCGAACAGGGTTTTACCTGAATCGAATTGAAATCGTTGAAGGAAGAAGTTAGTTGCTGTGATTCGCCCTACAAATCAGCTTTGGAAGTTGCTCTGTTTTCGAACTTAGGGTTTGGATTTTGAGTACGTGTGAAGAAGAAGAAGAGGTCATGTAACCCCCCCAAACCGGGTTACTGGCAATAACTCGTGAAAGGGGCTCACGAGTCATTGAAGCCGGGTGAAATCATGCAATAAGCCAAAATCGGGCAAAACCAAGATAGAAACAACCAAATCATCATGCGCGGAAACGAAGGTACCAAAATAGATCATTATC